>JASFAX010003900.1:0-41109 GCA_030737875.1 Allium sativum
GGCGCTGGAATCAAGAGAAGATTTTTTAGCGAGTTCCTCTGTAATAGATCTAGTAGAGAGCTTAACAACTAACCTTGATCCCGCATCCACGGCTGCGAGGGGTTTGAGGACTTCGGGGTCTAGCTCTTCAGCTTTTAATTGCAAGCGTTTGTCTTGATCGGCTTTCATTGCAGCCAAGGTAACATCATCAGCATTTTTTGACTCCCCGACTATTGCAACTTCTGGTTCCTCTTCATGCCCCCCGTCTCCGCCATCGTCCTTCAAAGCTGCTATCATTTCTTCATCCTGGGGAGTGGCGACCTTAGTCGGCTCACTTCCTTCTTCCAAGTCTATAGAAGCAGCCTTGTCTTCCCCTTTTTTGGCCTTATCTGCGGGCTTTGTCCCAGCGGTGGCTCCCTGAGTCACATCTGTCTTTACGGATGATTCAACACGTACAGAATGAGAAGCAACAGTTATCAACTCAGGCGAAAACAATGGGTCTTTCATCGATTGTTCAATCACATGGCGAAAAGTAGACATAGCCTTGGCAAATTGAGGAGAAAAGGTAGGGATACCTTCCGAAGACTTTTCTGCGGGGGTGGCTACTACCTCTGGTGTTGTTTCAGGAATAGGGGATAGCAGAGTTGTTCGGGGAATTCCCGGATTTTCGGGATCATACCCCTCTACTTCAGAAGTTGCAGGGGCAGAAGAAGAGGAACCAGCTTCGAGAACAGTTTTTTGTTTAGACTTCCGTCTCTCTTCTTCCATGGCCTCAGCAATAAGGCGGCGCCCTTCAGCTAGGCGTTCTGGTTCATCATCCCTCAAGTATTTCTCCATTAGTTTATCTTCATCAAGGGAATCGACCTTAAGTTCCTCTTTTTCCCACTCGACGATCTGATTCCATACTTGAACTAGAGTGGATGGATAGTCCTCGATCCAAGAAATGTTTCGGCGACGAATAATATGTGCGAAGAATTCAATCATTAGTTCGCCGAAACCCTGAATATCAGCTTCCGCCTCTGATAGTTGTTTGCGGGCTTCCTCCGCAGATTTAATAGCACACTCCACGTTGCCCTCGGCCAGGGCAGCCCTGTTCTCTGCCTCCAGTAGCTTTGAAGCCAAGTCGGCATTTTTCTTTTCTAATTCAGCACTCGTCTTTGCTAACTCGGCGTTTTTCCGTTCAATCTCAGCATAAGCAAGGCGTGTCTTAGCAGCTTCTGACTTGGCCTCGTCAGCTTGCTTTTTTAATTCAGAGCGCTCCTGAGTGTGAGATTCAAGCAAGTCATGATAACGCTTTTGCATGTCCTCGAATTGTTGTTTGAAATTAGAAGCGTCCCTTTGAGCGACAGCTAGCTGAGCTTGAGTGTCTTCCAAATCTTTTCCTAGAGCTTTTAAGGCCTTAGCATCCTCCTCCGCGGTCTTTTGCATTGAATCAGTATTTGTGATTAGAGTGCGGATGATTCTAGAAAGATTGCGTGAATATTTAAACATTTCAGTATACTGTTTTTCCACCGCATCTATCTTTGCTTTGGCCTCATCTGCCCACTTAGAAGAAATAGGTTCAAGAGCAGGTAAAAAAGTCAAAGTCTCGAAGTAGTGCTCGGGAAATTGCTCCACCAAATATGCCCGTTTTACTGCGGTTTCCGCATCTAGTGGGGAAGGAGCGGGGATCGATAATTCGGTGTCCCTGTGTGAAGAGGATTCGGTAGTCTCTTTGTCTGTCCTAGGTCGTTTAGTAGCAGGGACCTTGTGCTTGCTTCGAGACCCAGTTTCTTTTGGAGGAGTTCTCTTTCTACTGCGCTTTTCATGGGAAGAAGTGGAATCTTTAGATGGTGGTCTGTCCTCTTCCCTGCGGCTTTGATAACCCTTATATTTCTCTTGTTCCGGTCGAACTGGTGAGCGGGAACGTGAGGGTCGAGAACGATAGGGATCATAAGGTCTTCTCTCCTCCCTACGACGATCATCCCGGCGATCATACTCGACATCCTGAGGAGGATTGGACATGCTGCGACAAAGCTTTCTTATATCGTAGTAGGATCGAGACATCGTACCTGCACGATAAAACGAACGAAATTTAGAATTAATGGATTCACGAGGAAAGAGGTGCAATGAATGCTAATGCCGTTATATAAAGTGTATCCTAAGTGGTGTGTTTCCCCCCAACCTACCCGAGTCTGAAGCTAGACTAGTACGGGCAGGCTCTTTGGCCTTAGCGGGAGTGGTCTCTTCAGAAGAGGTGAAGACTAAAGGATCCTTCCTGAAATCCTCTGAAGTGTATATAGTCTCAGGTAAGGGGAGATCCCCCAAACCCTGAAATATTTGCTCATCAATACTAGGGACATCCCCCTCGGAAGCATGAAGTGGTGACTCGTAGGAGGATTTTGACTTTTCTAGAGAAGTAGTTTCCTCGGGGGCAATATATCCTTCACGATGCTTTTCGGCCAGATTAGCCAATTCATAATCTTGTGTAGAAGATGGAGAAGGTGAAGTTTGAAGAGGTGCTGTAGGAACTCCTGAGCCTTCTCCTGTCTCTGGGACTACCTCCACTGGAGGAATGTATGCGTATGGAACCGTCCCATGACCAATGCTACGAAAAACAGATAACAGCCCATGAAAGTGAAGGTATTCGTCTTTAAGGGCTTCGTCGATAGTCAAGAATTTCTGATCGCCATTAAGAAGTCGGTGCATCCGATCGAAGAACACCTGGTCTGATATCTGTTTGGGATTGTCGACTGCAAACAAAAAGGAAAACAAGTCAAGGTGATGATTCAAGTGTATAGAGCCCGGATTTAGAAAATCAGTGCTTTACTTGATTTTGTCCACCTCCTGGCACATCCAGGCTGTCACTTCACGTAGAACCATTCTAGTCTGGAATCTCCAGCTTTACTGCTAAATGGTGCAGAGATTATCTTCCTTTTTGGAACTGATTCAAAGTAGCAGAAAGATGGAGTCTCTCGAGTTCGATGCTTGAAATTATAGAAGAAGTGAACGTCATTGAACGTGAGCTCTATGCCTAAGATTTCACGATATGCTATGTACAAGGTGTGCAAATAGGCATATGAATTAGGATGCAACTGCATGGGGGCAATCCGCATTTGTCTTAAAAAGTCAACGATGAAGGGAGAGAATGGAGGAATGGCGCCGACCATGCACATCAATCGAGTGACCGCCATATATCCTTCTGGAGGGTTGTGGGGACGGTCAGAGCGTGAAGGTACTAGAGTGTCCCTTTTCATTATCCCGTACTTTAAGCAAATTCGGATAATTCGATCGTTGTCGATTGTTGATTCAACGGAGTCTGGAGGTGATTCCAATATAATGGCCGATTCAAATTCGTCAGGGGCTCGATCGTCACCAATCCCTCCTTCCTCCTCGAAACCTAGAGAAACTTCATTCTCTGAAGACACCTCGTTGCTTTCTCGACTTCCAACCCCGTAGTCTGGACCCTCGCTGTCCCATTCTGGATCCGAAGGAGAAGATATATCCTCAAGAGTGATCTTGTTAGAGGTTTCCGGGGCTTCTTTCCTCTCAGCCAGTCTGGAAGAGCGTCTGGATCTCATTGTCATAAAACTATTGAAGAAGCAATAGCATGAATTAGAGTAAATTAGCCCGTACCCCCCTATGCGTGTGTGTGAACTAAAATGCGTGCAGCAAATGTGAGAAATGCAAAGTAAAAGTGCAACAACGTAAGAAGAAACTTCGAAGAGAAAGTGATAGTCAGAGTAGTTCTTAATGTTCATTTATGTCCGCAAGGCACTATCCTAACTGTTCATGAAGTTAGAAGTAATATCTTTTAAATAGTTGGACGAAAGTTTGTGTTTTGGATTAAGTAGTTTTCGGTTCGGATGCAGACACCAGGATCGGATCGGATAAGCAAAGGCTCACACTCAGAGAGATATATCCGGATCGGTTCGGGGATCGACTTTCGGGGCGGGTCGGATTAACCTGGATAACCATACTACTATTCTCTCTTTTGTTTCACAACCCGGTCCGATCCGAGTGCATTAGTCTTGACCTCCATTTTATTCATAGGTCCGATCCGACCCGGTCAAGCAAGAAAAGTCCCATTTCTTTGCCTTATGGCTCCGACCCGGTCCGATTCTGTGAATTTCTCTCTTTTCCTTTTTCTCCTGCTATTCTCCCACCCGAACCGATCTCCTTAAATTTCCTTCCTCTTCCTTCACTTAAGTAGTGAACCCAACTCAATATTCCGAGCCTTAATTAAAACCAAGTGCCTAAGCACTCAAGTATTCAACAACAAGTCTCCGTACCCTCCTCCAACGCCTCGAAATGGCGTCGATGCCATTAACGACGAAGGTGGAGGATGAAGGAAGCCGTGGCGATGGAATTAGTCAATTACCTTGCTAGAATCGTTTATCTTAACTACGGATATAAATTAAAAGCAATTATGGCAACGAGATTCAAGATTACAAGGCTACCTATGTATTTGATTCAAAGATTGAAGCGAGAATTTTGAAGTTTCTTGGAAAGACTAAAGTTTCGATGTGGAATCGGTTCGGATGAGCAAGAACAGTGAATGAAAGAAAGGAAGAAAAGTGAAGTAAATTTATATAAAAAAAACAAGCTGACTATTCGTATTCCCGGTCGGACCGGTTCGAAAAGCCCAATGACGCAGCTTGGCCCACTAATCCAATGCAGGAAATAGGAAGAAGGAGATCCATTCGGGACGGAACCCAAACCAGAAATCCATTCGGGTCGGAATCCGAACCGAACAGGATGTAGTACGACAGCTTGGCATGCGTATTCAAAAGGAAGGATGAAGGCGTTGTGCAACAGCAATCAAAGCATGCTCCATTTCCAATAGAAGCATCCTTTGAGGGGGCAAAGTGTTAGCCTACTTTGTGAACTAGGCAACACAAAGTCTAGATATCAAACATTGAAGAGCATTTTTAATTAGAAGACTTCGGTTCGGATCGGAGAAGACACTACAGTCTAGATCAGACAGCTGCAATTGTTCGGGTCGGGTCAGAGCAACGTATCGGTTCGGGTCGGATTAAATCTTCTGTTCGGATCGGTGAACTATTGCTGAGGAAATTGGTAAGGCATAGCTATTCGGATTGGAGGGAAATATAATCTCAAGTGGATCGGAAAGCCACCTGGTTGTCACGGAAATAGATCGGAGTGAAGCGGAGCAGATTAAAGAAGAGAGAGTGTTGCTTCCAAGCCAATCCGGGTCGGATCGGGTATCCCGATCCGAACCCCTTATATGTGTATCTCCGACCCGAGCCCATTTTCCATATCATTCTCCAGCAAAAGCGCCTGGATATCCGGATCGGCTATGACCAGTTCCTACCCATAACGTTCATTACTCTGATGCGTTGTCAAGACAATAATTCATCCGAACCCGAAGCCAATGGGATGGACGACACGTGGCTCCGATCCGGATCGGGTTTTGAGCAAATTCACACCTATAAATACCCCGTCTGGAGACAAAGAAAAGGATCTTTTTTGGGCACTTCGAGAATTCGACCACTCCCATAGTCCGAACTCCAATACTCCCGGAGAATCCAAATCATCTTTTATTATTTGTTTTAGTCAATTGAGTGAATATAAGTGAGTTGTGAGTGGAATCAAGCGGATCTTACATTGTATTTGCAACTGAATCATTGAATATAGTGAAAGATAAGTGGACGTAGGCATTCCTTCGCCGAACCACTATAAATTCTGTGTGTTCATTTTTATTTTTATCTCATTTCATTTTGCTTTTAATCAATTTGGGTGTTAGAACCACTTTTGGGTCTAACATTCTCGATCTATTTCTCTTCTAATATTCAAATCCTATATATTTACAATATTCAAATTCCATTTGATTTTCTTTATTCAAACTCTATATTATTTCCTTTTATTCAATTTCTATTTGAATTTCCTTATATTCAAATTCTATTTCAATTCCTTATCTTCAAATTCTATTTGAATTTCTTATCTTCAATTTCTATTTGAAATCCTTCATTCAAAAACCCATTTCAAATCCCTTATTCAAATTCCATTTGAAATCCTTTATTCAACTTCTATTTAAATTCCTTTGTTCAATTTCTATTTGAAATCCTTTGAATTTAAATTCTATTTCAAACTCTATATTTTCTTGAATTCTAATATTCAACCTCCACTTTATATTCTCTTTGAAATTCTATTTAACCAAATTCCATTTCAATTCTAATATTCAAATCTCTATTTGACTTTTCTTTATTCAAATTCATTTGAATTCCTTTGAATTCAAATTCCATTTCAATTTTTCTTATACAATTTCTATTTGAATTTTCTTTATTCAAACTCATTTGAATTCCTTTGAATTCAAATTCTATTTCACTTCTATTTGAATTATATATATATTCAAATTCCTTTATTTTACTTCTATTTGAAATCTATATTCCAATTCTCATTTCAAAATTCCTTTGAAGTAATATAAATATATACATATATTTATCTATCTCAAATTCAAAACATTTGAATTTTCAAACAACTTGTTTCTTTTCAAACAAATTTCCATCAAAAACTTTTCTGAGGCAGCAATTTATCACTTAGAAACTCGAAAATGAACACTGATGATGTTGCGACCATCATCAGAATTATTTCCCAGCTACTGAATGAGTTCAGTGCTATATTACTTGACATTCATTTAGAAAAATATTTTCCACACTCCTAGGATTTTAAATTCTTAATTCTGGTTGGAATTCAATTTCGATTTATCACATTTGTATATTTGATTTCATATACAAATTCCATTGGTTATATATAACTATTTCTGTTTTAATATCTCATTCGATTATAATCCTAACAATCAACCCAACTATTTAAAACAATATCGTGTCCAATCTTCTGTTCAAGTGTTTATAAACTCCTATCGACATCGTGGCATCCCACGATTCGACCAAAATTTATAATCCACTCAACAGACTAGTTAACACAATATAAAATAGTTTTCATATCAAATAACAAGTACGCTCTCTCATATATATATATGCTCAACTCACTCTAGGATACTACTGACCCTATCTCTAATGAGCACATTCCAACAAGCCTAGGTATTCGCTCAACCTAAGCTCTGATACCAACTGTAACGACCCAGATTTCCATAACATCAGAGTTGACTATGTACATCATACGTCCAACCCAAATATCACGAAAATACGGAACATTTGTTTTTAGAAGAAAGAGATAGAACAAGAACAGAAATAACAACACAGAATCTCACATCGCAGCGGAACAAAATATAATATATCATATCTTTGAAATACAAAATCTTAACTGTATAACATACACTTATCAGAGTACAACACTTACAATACAACGGAACAACACTATAACTAGATAACGCTGAAGCCTCCTGCTCCAAGCTCCTTTAGATATATCTGAAAAATCCTGAACTACTTGACTGCCCGTACAAATTTAGGCACCCAAGAGTTTAGGTAGAACAAAACAAATAAACTCCGGGTCAGTCATGGGACTGGTATGAGTAAACAGTTTAAAACAGTTTCAGAAAACTAAATGATATCTCATAAGACCACGGCGTATAACACGGAACGGGTTTTTCCCTTATGAAAATCCAAACACTTGACTTATCTTTATATCAAAACTCTTTTGATATTATAATAATGTCTAAATCAAGTAGATAACAATCTAGTGGAACGTTTGCATCTCACGTTCCACTTATATATACAATCAAAATCGCAAGCACGTATTGGGTAATGGATTTCCAACTATGACAAGGTATGGAGCCACCTTCCGCTGGTATATCTCTAGAGGAGAATATACCGAGTTCAACAAGAACATCTTGCAACTTAGCCATACATGACCGACCACTCATTTCTCTTGAGTGTATCGAATGTATATCACCAACGGTTGGGATCAGCAACCGTTTCCCGAATGGGACAGCATCGACAATAGATTTTTTTAGAAGTAAATGAAACTCTAGATCAGGTGATTATACAGCCTAATAGGTGCGACCTACATAGCCATGCTGCCTGCCCGATTTCTGTCATTTACCGGTTGATGAGGCTTGAAGCTACGCTTTATCATCACACCAGTCACTTCGAATGTCACATCGTCAGATCCATCGAAAATCACTAATTGACGTCTACAACAGTACATTACGTGTCAGCTAAAAGAAGTTTCCTCCTCCGCTTCCACTCTTGGTACAGTCGAAGAAATCAATGTACGTGACCTTTCCGGAATTACTCTGTCAGACATTCATCCATACAAGTCACCCAGGAACAGGATGAACTGAAGGCACTATCTCTATTAATAGAAAAAGTCATTGCACTCTACTCCGTCTTCGATTATCTTTATATAATCTGATTCGCACGCTACTGCCGATATGGAGTGGTTCTTCGGATAATAATCCAACCGGTCTCTCCATATTGACAACGATGGTCAAAACTTCGATAGTCTGTGATTTAACTATCGAATAAAAACAAGTTTTTCGATAGTCGATGATTTAACTATCGAATAAAACAAGTGTTCATCCAAACATCCAACAATCACTGAGCCTTTAATTAATATTCCATTAATTAAATCTCTTCTCTATTTCTTGTCAATATTTGTTAACCAAATATTTTCAATAACCATATTGGCCTTATACGTTATTTGGAAAACATTTCCATATATCGCCTTCTTTTATTTTCTAAACTTTAGAAAATATATGTTATTTATAATTGGAAAATATTCCAATTACTTAGCTCTTTTCCAATCTCGTTCATTCCTATACTTAGGAAATATTTATTATTCTATTTCCCAGCTTACACTTATTTGGGTTAAAACAGATGTTGTGTAAAACATCGTTACGACAACCCAAATACTATATTCAACTAACTCTTATCTAACATTGATCTTCGAACCTGAAATCTTACTGTTCATTTGTTAATAATGAAATCAATCAAGTTGGGGTATAACTACCTCTCAGACCTTGACTGAATAACATTGATAAAGTCAAAACAGACATGACTACTTACTCGAAAAATCAATACCATACAACTACTTCTTCACTTTTAAACACATATATACTTTCTCTTTCTATTCTTTCGAGATTTTACTTCTAGTCTTCCTTTTTGATTATACTATTCTATTTTTAAGTTCGCTTCCTTATCGACTTATATATATATATATATTGATATATATATTTCTAGTTATCAAACTTCATAAAAATATTCTAACTCCTTAAATTCCCAAAAAAATTCGCCATAACCTCCTTTGTACCGGGAGCATCGGGAAAATCCCCAAACTGCCACACAGGCCTTTTCCAATCAAAAAGAAAAAGAAAAGCCAAGCGGCTAGCAGATACGGCGCATAAAATCTCATATATGAATTTAAATACGTACCTTTTTGTCGGGCATTCTATTTATTTCACTTCTATACTTTATTCCAAACCTGTCTCCTGTATGTCTATACCTGTCCAATCTATTTTAACTATACCAATCGTTTTAACTCAATTTGTTAATTAAATCTGTTAATTAACTTCTTAGTCTAATCCACTTCTATTTATCCAAATCTACTTATTATAAATCCCATTTGAATTTCTATATTCAAATTCCATTTGAAATACTATGTTCAAATTCTATAGTTAAACTCCATTTGAATTCTATTATTCAAATTCTATTTCAATTCCTTATATTCAAAGTCCATTTGAATTCTCTGCATTATTTATAAACAACGTTTACAACTTCAATTCAAATCCCACCTTTCCATTTATAAACAACGTTTATAAATTCAATTCAAATCCCATATTTTCATTTATAAACAAAGTTTATAAATTCGATTCAAAACCAACCTTTCATTTATAAACAAAGTTTATAAATTCGATTCAAATTCCATATTTTCATTTATAAACAGAGTTTATAAATTCGATTCAAAACCCACCTTTCATTTATAAACAAAGTTTATAAATTCGATTCAAATCCCATATTTTCATTTATAAACAGAGTTTATAAATTCGATTCAAATCCCATATTTTCATTTATAAACAGAGTTTATAAATTCGATTCAAAACCCACCTTTCATTTATAACCAAAGTTTATAAATTCGATTCAAATCCCATATTTTCATTTATAAATAGAGTTTATAAATTCAATTCAAAACCCACCTTTCATTTATAAACAAAGTTTATAAATTCGATTCAAATCCCATATTTTCATTTATAAACAGAGTTTATAAATTCGATTCAAATCCCATATTTTCATTTATAAACAGAGTTTATAAATTCGATTCAAAACCCACCTTTCATTTATAAACAAAGTTTATAAATTCGATCACTTGTTTTATATACCTTCAAAACAAGTTAATATTTTCTATAGTTTTATTAAAAATTCAAATTCTATTTATAAAAATAGAATTCCCTTTCTAAACCTCAAATACCCTTTTCGATATTTTTATAAATCAATATTCAAGCTCTAGTGGTATTTTCAACAATCAGATCAACCGATTTTCAATCACTTGATTTTTAACACATCATATTGGAATATATATGAAATCAAACAAACAACAAACAGATAATATATTTTTGAGGAATCCAGTTGGATTCCTCCAACCTGTTTTCCTGCATCCACAGACCTTAGTCAACATAGTAATACCCATCCTGCTTCGAGGCAGGATATCGTGGTATAGAAGGTCATCCACTAATCATAGCGTGGGGCGCATAGGGTAATCATCCGCTATGAAACTGTGGTCATCCGCTAATGATACTGCGGGAATCCAACCAATCATCAACCCAATATATATATTTTTAAAACAATCAAACAGCATTCAAACAAGCACAGACAATTATTTTTAACTATATAAAAATAATTCAATAAAAGTGAGTGAGATTTTACTCACTAGGTTTTTTTTATCTGATGGAATATATCGGAGGTGTTTGATTTTAAAAACTAAAATTAAACCGATGTTTAATTTTAGCTAAAAATCCCAATTGACTTTAGAGATTCACCAATCCAAAATGAAGAAAATTCCTTCGTGAATGCAACACAACTCTCCATACTTGATTTCGACCTTGTATTAGTTAAATACAACATTAATAAGAAGTTTGATTAACTAAATTGGCAACCATAACTTAATTTACTTAATTTAATTAACTTAAGTAAAAATAATTACTTTACTAATCCAAGCTATTAACACTAGAACTGCCTAACTCCATGTCTTACTGATCAGCGAAACTCCAATGTGCCACAGCAGGTTCACTTGATTCGAATATCCAAGTCCTACCCTTCTTCTCTTACCCAAAGTCCTACTACTATGATCGAACATCAGCTCCAAACCCCAAAACAAAGATTGAACTCAAGGGAACACTTACTGTCGAACGCACTTCACTTGCATCCCGACTTGGAGCTTTTCGAGCTACTGGACTCGATGTCGTACAGTCAAACCAAGGCCAGGGACCACCCAAAATCTAGCAATAGTCGTTCCTCAGACCCACGAACTCCACGACGTCCTCAACACACAGTTCGAATCCACATACATCGCACCCCATTCAGAACTTCCGGCGACCTTCCTAATTCAACAACTGGTAACTCGAACGCCTCAGAACCATTTGAAACCGTGACCTACGATCAGCTCGACCCCTCCTTGAAATCGCGACACCCAAGCAAGCACCCAGATCGACTTTACATCCGTTATCGCACCCTACTGAAACCTCAAACTCAAACAGTCCGAACTCTATCCTAATCGCGATGTCCAGACCTAGAACCAATGAACTCGCGATCAAACCTGGATCGAGTTCAGAGAACTTGCAATGGTTATTCGAACGAGGAGACCAAATTTTCATTTTGATTTCAAAAGCATGAGCTACGCCTTTTCTGCTGAAGCTTCGAATTGTTTTTGAGGCATGGAGGGGCTTTTAATTTCGATCGTGAGGAACTGAGGATGAAAGGCACGGCTTTTATGAAGAAATTTGTGGATTAAAGGAAGGCACGGGTTTCTTTTCATTTGTGGTAATAAAGGAAAACAGGGGTTTAGTTTTAGTTTGTGAATGGTGGAATAAACAAGGCCACAACTTTATTTTATTTCATTTGAACCAATGTCCTTAAATTAAAATGCCCATGATGCCGAACTCCTTTCTAAACCCAACAACGGTCAATTCTAGGGTAAAACCACTATTCTGAACCCATTGGGATAAGTATCAAAGTCCAGTCCGATCATCTGTGAAAGATATTAATGTAAACTGTTATAATTTAAATTCAACACAATTTATTCTGCGAAAATAAATTAATATTATCGTTTCTAATTCCAACAGAAGTCTGAAGTGTATTTAATTCAGTGTTGACTTTGAATTCAGTTATTCGTTGATTCCTGATTTTGATAATTTAATATATACTATATTAAATCGAAATTGATTATTAAATTGATAACTTAATATAGAATTCCATTTATATTATCCGCCCAATATTTAATATTTAAAACCGTATTAAATATTCAAATCTAACCGACGGAATATCCGAGTCATTACATTTCTATATATACTTGGATTAGACAATAAATAATTATTATAATAACACATCATTATTGATTTTCAAATAGTTAATTTGATAAATATGGAAGCCTGCAACACAATATTTTGTTAAAAGCATTATGGAAATCTGTAAACACTATTCACCACATTTCATGCTCGATGGACAAAATTCCCTGTTTCACCAAAAAGTAAATTATAATTAATTTGCAAAAAATAATGCAGGAAGAAAATATTTGGACCAAGATTGCTTAAAACAAATGTAGTAATAAATCAAGATGAATTACATGTAAAAAAAACCATGTAAATTATAATTGGATATGATAATAAATAATTAGTATAACAACACATCATCATGAATTTTCAAATAACTCCTATTTAGTACATCTGGAAGCCAACAACATTATATTTTAGTAAGAGCTTTTGTGAAGTTTGAAAAAAATTGTTTAATACGTTTCATGCTCTACATAATTATGTAGAAACAACACTAATTATTAGATTTCAACAAAAGTGAGTATAAATAGAAAAAAAACTTTCCATAACTTAAAATAGTTATAACATGGTTTGGACTTTTGAAATCAAATACTAATGACAAATGCATTGCAGGTGTGTATACTATTCCTAGAATTAACCATGCTTCAGCAATGATGTATCTGAACTTTCCTATAAATATAGTCGACTGAAAAACGGAAAACATGAAAATCATATTGTATTATACAAAAGAGATGTTATTATTAGTGTTATTTTCATGAAGCCAAAAAATATACTTACACTCCAGCATTGTTTGATTGTAATGTTGCTACCTACATATTTCTTCAAAT
Source organism: Allium sativum (assembly GCA_030737875.1). Lineage (NCBI taxonomy): Eukaryota > Viridiplantae > Streptophyta > Magnoliopsida > Asparagales > Amaryllidaceae > Allium > Allium sativum. Next base: position 13,252 of record JASFAX010003900.1, read on the forward strand.
CATTTAATGGATTTACCCTTACTGTTTTGATTGTAAGCTAACTGTATACGGTTCTTTGTTTCTGTTAAATCTCTGCCTCAAATATGGAAATTATCCAATAAGATCGAAATATACTATATGTGTGTGTGTGTATTTATATATCTGTGTGTGTGTACAAAAGTAAAGGAAGCCTTCAAGGCAATGAGCGCTGACATCTCTAAATCCAAATCCCTAGAGAATAAGCACAATCGTAACAAAAGTCTACTGAACTGCAGACCCATTTCCCATACTTTTTATGATAACAGTACGAATTAATCATTAAGAAAAACAACATATATAGCGTATGCAATGAGGCAGAAAATACAGAACCTACTTTATTATGTACCATCGGAAATATGTATTTATGCTAGACTCCGTAAAGTATTTATGCTAGAATCTGGTTATCACTATGATTTCGTGAAGGATGACATAGAGTTCGAAAACAACAAAGACACAAAAGTTCAAACCTACATGTAACAAAATAATATTATTTCCATATTCTTGGAATTTCAAAAATAAATTTATCATAAATTAGCAGTCTTAAGATAGTGAATGCTACATTTTTTACGCTACACATATAGATAAAATTCTGTAGTAAGTGAAAATAATCCGGCTCGCTTTTGGTTTACGGTAGTTCAAATTTTTTAATGTATCTAAAATTTGAATATACTTATTGTTTGGGCTTCGTACATCAAATGGAACATAAATAATATATTTGAGATTCATTGTCTAAGCATTATCGTATTCTTCCCTCGTTGCTTTGATTAATGGTGTGGATATAAATATAAGTTAGTCTTTTGTCAACAACTTAAGAGTAATACGTATCGTTCTGCATTCATTGTAATAGAGTACTACAAATAAGTTGTCATTTTGATACACGAGAAATGAGATTGGGCGATAAGTGATGAATTAACAAATGTCAAATGTTGAAGCTACTTGAATTGAACAAAAAGGCCAAAGTTTAATTACATCTATTTGTTTATGTTGCAAAATCATGTATTTTGTTCAATTTGCTAAATGATAGAATGACAATGGACACGTTGATTAGATCACTGAGAAAAAGGCTTTGTTTATTCAATTTAGTAAAGGGAAAGAAAAGGATGAAGAATTAGATAAATATTACAACTTACCCAGAAGTTTCTCTCATACTCCGAGAAGCCATTTTCTGTATTTAACCTGAGACCAAAGAATAAACTTCTTTCAATTTTTTAAATCGTTCCCTTCAGCCATTTGATGAAATATATATTGAACATAGTGGAAGAATAAGAACGATAGAGCAGACATGTTAGCGGACTGCATGAATCGTTGCTAAGGTTGTTCTTTTGAAGCCGTAAATATACCATATCGTGCTCTAAAGTTTATCGGCTCTATCAAAGAGTGAATAACAAAATTTTCTGATACCACCATGATTCGTTACCAATTCCCATAAGCCAACACTTTTTTATTCTATTTCAAATACTACATGCATAAATACACATTGGAGCAAGGGTTCATCTCTTATAGGTTTATGTCACCAAAAGTTTCAAATTTAACACCATGCGTCATGAATTGTCAACATGTAAATCAATAAATTTCGAGCATACCGTTAATTAAAAAAAGGGAAAAAATAGTACTAACATAAAAATGACGTATTTAAAGAAAGAAAAGGAAAATAATGTAAAGGAAATGCAAAAAAATATTGCATGTCAAGTGAGATTAAAATATAAGTGAGAAACAAAACCAAAAAAAATATGCGAGAAACGTAGAGAGGACCAAATCATTAACATCATTAAAATCGAAAAAAAAAGCTTATTTAACCCCAATGTTAGTGTAATAATAATAATAATTGGTTAGCATAGAAAGCAAATTCCTAAAGCTTCCTTTATGCCACCAAGAATTAATAAACATTCTAGTGTGGGGAATAAAGTTAATGCTAGATATTGATATAATCATATATTATATTTGTAAAGCTCAAAGAAATTAAAGTACTTATACTATGGAATAATGTATACATAACAATTTACATCTACCCTTATAATTAGGAACATATGTGACTGTGTTTTTCCAAAACTGTTCTGCCGATCAAACACATGCATCCATATTGATTTCGTACTCAAATTATAATGAATACAAATAATAATTTGTACTGCCGTAATAAGAAATATCACATGAATTCATAAGTCCTTGGACCCATGCACAAATTTTTTTAATTAGAAATACATAGCCTTCAAATTATTCCAAAATGCATTGTTTACAGGAGGAAACCTTTGTTCTCCGAGAATATAGTTTTAATAATAATATAATATGTTTTAAATTTTAATAAAAATAAAGTTACTACCAGAAATTAACAGATTAAATTACAACACAGTAACAATGTTTACATTTTTTTCTCAAGATTTACTCATTCTAAAGAAGGTGGTAAGTATGAAAATATTTCCTTGTACCTAAAGAAATCAGTTTAACATAAATATTTAGTTCCTTACGGGCAACAAAACGATAAATATTATGTTAACACTCAAAACATCCAAGTCATTTCACATTACATTATTATGAATTAATTGACAGAACACTGACAGCATAGTAAAGCAAAACTATGCAGGTTTAATTAGTCATTTGATTTGATTTTTCAAACAATCTACGTAATCTAGAATATGCATAACACATCTAAAATGTGAATATATTTATTAAAGATAAATTTAATCAAATGCTAAATCCATACAATTCTAAAATAGAGGCAGATGTCTAAATAAAAATTGGTTTCAAGTTTGGACATTTTATATCCTTCCATAAGAAAACCGTCGGTGATAACAAAGACGGAGAACCTGGGTTTTCCAAAAAAATTGAATGTTGACATTTTGGCAGGAAGTTTTCCGCAGAGAGGAATGCAATATTTGATTTCTATTTTTATTTTAATTTTAACATTAAACTTCCGAAGATAGGATAGTTAGCAAGAATCCATTTTAGAAGAAAACCTTACCCATATAAAGTAAAATGCAAAAACAAAAATTTACAACGAAATACAGTGTTCACAGAATCAGAAGGCAAATTTACAGTTTCATATAGCGAAAAAGTTGGATTGAATAAACAACCGAATATATACATTCACAGGCGGCATTTTGTCAAAACGCCGGTGAACAATCGACAAAACATCAGAATATAGATGAGCATGATGTAAACCGTCCAGATAGGAGAAAGTAGAAAATTTATTACCTTGTCAGGCGGCTCCTTTAGGTCTATCCAACCACCGTTGCTCCTCGATGAGAGTACCAAAAAAGTTTGGGAATTTGGGCTGAGAATTTGTCGACATATATTCATTTACTCTCAAAGCCTGAAACTGGGGCAAATAGTGGAACAAATAATCAACAAAGAACATGGAATAAAGGGTAAATTTCCTGTACCAGCTGTAGCAACCCAAAATTAAAGCCAAAATTGAGATGTTATAGATGGCAGTCGACAATCAGGCAGGGACCATGAAATCTATGACGTGGGCGGTAGTCTAATAGAAAGAATTTCACAACCGGTCACTGATATGAAGTAACAGCAGAATAAACAAATGGGCGGACGAAAAATGCGAATATTAGCATAAGGAAAAGAAAGACCGAGCTGCGGTTGCAGGAGGGTTTAAAAAAGGGGAAGAATTTAATGCGAGGAGGAGTCGTTTTTGGGAAAAGAGAGGGTTGATGATAAACTAAAGTTGATTTTGGGAAAACGTGGTAATAACATGCGGAGAAGATAAACCACCAGAGGAGGAAGAATCGTGGCTGATTCTATTTGTGAAATAAAAAGAATTAATATAAAATATCTAGAGACTTCTAAGGAGATCAAGCCTTAAAAACTATAACCACCAAAGGAGGAAGAATCGTGGCTGATTCTATTTGTTTGACCAAGATGAAAATATATTATTTGATAACAAAGTTATACATACATTAAAAATAGATAGAGTGCCTTACAAAAAAAAAGACCAAATCATGAACATGATTACAAATGAAATGTCTATTATTATGTAGTAAATAATAAGACTTCTATCGCTTTGTAACTAATTGGTTTATCTATAGGAATAAACATGAATATCGCCAGCTATGGACTAAAAGCTACGCGTGAAAGGAGTATACCCAGCTCATTTCCTACAAATACACACATAGAGACAAAAGTGTTTATGCAAATCTTAGTTATAATGTGATTGTATATATTTGTTTGACTAAGATAAAAAAAATTCAATAATATTGTTGTATATACATTAAAAATGGACCATGTCATTGACATAAATACAAATGAAATGTCTATTAGCGCAAAGATCATAAAGATTTCTACTTGCTTTGAAGCTAAATGGTTTAGCTATAAAAAAAAAGTTGAATATAAATACATTTCATGATTTTATTTTATTTTTCAAATAAAAATGGTCCATTCAATTCGAGATAAAAAGATTCACAGAATAAGTTTGGAGTTGGAGGGCACTGAGCATTTAATTGGCCAAAAAGGGTACATTTGGCCAACCCTTCACTGCTCATTTAATACTTTTTATATTTGAAATCATGGCATTTGTCGTGCTCTTTTAAAAAGTAATTCACAAACTTGCAGATCTGTGCATAATCCAAAAAATAAGTGCTTTTAATAAGTTACATTTGGTGTAATCTTATTTGACAGTAACGGATAAAAGAATTTGTTATGGTTAGTATAAAAATAGGAACAAAATAGAGACTATGGAATATGAAATTTGGTAACGGTATGCTCCAACATCACACAAAACGTAAGAATGTATGTGATCAAAAATATTATGTGAGCTATTATTTGAATATACAATGTTTAAATTCTCCGCTTTTTTCCTTCAATAATTTAATTAAGGTGTTTTGTCCGGACTGAGTACACATTTACAGAACTGAAATGCATAATTGTTAACGTGTAAGGAGATTTATCATATTTTGAAAGTAAATATTTAATTTCCATCCATCTAGCAGTAACTAATAATATGAAAGTGGAATATGGAAGAGCAGTTTGAGACATATATAACTAGAAAATGATAGTTGATTACATATCAATACTTGAGATGCATTAAATAGGAAATTAAGTTAAGTGCAAAAGTATAAGAATGGTTATTGTAAATGAATTTTGGGATCCAAAGTGAAGATACTATTCAAAATTTTAAGCTTGACATTTACCAAATAAGGATTGTATAACATTTAGGAAGCATATAATCTAAATCAGAAATCCAAGAAAGCATCACGAAACCTTAATGCAAAACAATTACATCTCTTTTGCAATGCGAATACAAAACAAATAATTGAATTTCTGAAGGTAATTATACATTTCCTTAAAAATGTAGCTATGTATAGTGTCCTTAAATTAATAGAAATTTAATTAAGTAGATAAACATAGTCAAAATTTTAATTATAGTTGAACCAAATCATATAACTCATGCCTATGCCTGTGTATTTTTTATTATTTTACCTAGTATAAGTAAAATAATTGAGATTTTACATGTCCACGCCGGTCATGTAACTGCTAACCCTTGATTTTAAATTATAAGAGAAACACCAAATATGCTCTTCTGGACTGTAACCCAAAGCCACATTGATACCAATTTATACACATCAGTATTTTCAACCTAATAACTCTATAATGGCAAACTAAGGATATATAATCTATCTAATGTAGAAAGAACCAATAAAGAAAGTAATTAAGTTCCCAATTTTATTTGTGAGCAGCAATAACCTCAGCGTTCAACAATAACCCACCCTTAGCAAAAAGAAGAAAGGAGAACAGGGCGAATGCTTTAAAAAAAATATAAGTATATACATCGGCAAAGGAACTGGTACCTTCGTCGGTGACCTATCAACACCTAGGCGACAACCTGTCGGGTGTTCGAGGAAAGAAGGCCACTGCCAACGATTGGATGATGAAGATAGATATGATAAATACCATGTGCCATAGTACTAGAGGCAGATCAGTCACAGTGGAAGAATCAGATCAACAACATTGGTTTAGATGAAGATTAGGATTTGGGAGAAAAAGGGAAATAAATGAAGTAAATTTACTAATTAGGTTTTCCTACGAAACCCTAAGTGTGACCGTCCAGAATTGCCTGTGCGTCTGATTTAATGAAAGACTTTATTAAATAATTTAATTCATAACTAAAAGCATCTCTAAATTTTTATTGCATTTAGCAGTCATGGATTTTTAAGGAAATTTGAGAAAATTGAGGGGAATTGAGAGAATCAAGGAGAAAGCTTGGAAATTTAATTAAACAATTAATTCATAACTAAAAGTATCTTTATATTTTTAAGAAGAATTGACAGGATTAAGAGAATTTAGGGGAATTGAGAGCATTGAGAGAATTAAGGAGAGAGTTTGAAATTCTTCTGCTTGACTATTATTTAATAAATTAATTTATGTGTGCAGATTTTCTTTCCTTTTCCTTTGTTATGAAGTAATAGGGTAGGACTGCAGGGTAGCCATGCAGTAGGTTACTTTTCATTTCCAGGCAAAAAGACCTGGGTACAGTAATCGCTGAAAAGAAAGGGTATAGCTACAAGAGGGTACGAGAAGAAAGTAACATTGGTAAGTAAATAGTAAAAAGAAAGTGTGTGTGAATTTCATGAATCATGAAGTTGACATTTATCAAAAATTGTGACATTTTCGTCTTGGAGACTGGAACTTGGCTAAATGGCTGCACAATAAGTAATGGAGTAATATCTAAATCACAGATGTATGCATGTACATAATACGTGGGCACATACCTGTAGCTTTAGGAAATATGGGGATTTATGTTAAGCTTTGGAGAGATTAAGATTGATCATTTCTTAGTTGACTTCTTTCTCAATAAGAAAGGATAGGACTCTAGACACTACGGTTGAAAATGCAGGTCCGTACACCTTCACCATTGCTTTGATAAGTCAGTAAGAAAGAGCTGTGATTTATGGGAAGGAGAAGCAAATTATATTTTGATGGCGTTGCTATTTCGTTGGGTGTTAGTTTGGAAACGTGACCAAGTTCCCTCCATCAAATATTTAGGTGGGCAAAGTATAAGATCTTTAGTTCTTGAAGTTAGTCTTTGCTCTTTATTTAGTTTGAATTCAAGTTTGGATGTTTTCTCCAATGTATACTATTTAATTTATTAATATGCTTATTGTCGTGTGAAACAACATGTATGCATGTATGTAAAGGAATGCGCATACACACACACGCACATTTGTTTAAGTTTTAAACGGTTTTATCATTTGTTATATTGGGCTTCCTTCATAAATGGAATGTTATCGACAAAAATAAAAATACAATTAAGGCGAGCAATGTGCCACGATCCCAAAAACATAATAAAATAGTCAAGTTAACTTATTTTATGAAATCCCAAAAATACTAATATAGGGTGCCAAATACGTTAAATAAAAAGTTGCTTTCTCCCAATTAAAAATTACAGAAAAATTCTATAAATTAAATTAACCATACGCCATTGAAATCTCATCCAAATTTGAAACTGATATTTTATTATAATTAAATATATCGTTATGGTTTATAAATGATCTCACAACGACTTTTTGAAAATTTGGTTTAGACATAATTTACAATCTATAAGACGAAATATCAATTTTTCCCTTTCATTAGAAAAATATAGCTTAATAGGTTCAAATGTTTCTTGTTTCTACGAATTCCGATTTATAGTGAATCATGTATAGTCGTTTAAAGTTCAAAATGTAATATTACGAACTACCCAGACGTTATGAGATCAATTTAAATTATATTAAAATTGATATGTTCAATCGTCATTTAATTAGTAAACTCATTATATTAATCAAACTGCAAACTGAACTAAATCTATTAAATTATCCAATACACTCAATATTTCCAGTTAAGCTATTTCCGACTATTTCAGAATTAGGTTTATTGTTATCCTTTATTAATATTAATTAAATATTCAAAATATTTAATTTCAGTCATTTACATTACCAAATAATTATTTAAATAAATAAATTATTAAATAGTTAAAAATACGGGTCGTTACATTCCTTCCCCCTTAAAAGAATTTCGTCCTCGGAATTACTAAGATAGGGAAAATTCTACTAACCCTATTAACTAGGTAAAAATCTTCTGTTTCACTTCTTAATTTCAGTTTCAATGAACCAATTAATTTCACTTAAAATATTAATTTATTCTTACTAACAAAATTTTCAAACACTTTGAATTTCCGATTTTTTTGCCAGCATCTCCTTTGCACGACTCAATCGGTACAACTACAACACGCCTCTCTAGGCCTTCTTTAACCTAAAAGAAAATCAAACAGCCAAGCGTCTTACCAAATAAAATCATGAATCTGATACCCAAATATAATATAACTTGTACCTTTTTGTCGGGCATTCAACTCTTTCTCTTCCATTTGCAACCAAGTTAGCTTATACAAATGCATTCCCAATTGATCTCCAATTAGCTTATCCTCAAATCCAATCATTAGCTTATACCCAAGCCAAAATCCATTTCAAATTCCAGTTCCAATCTCAATTCCAAATAGTTACTCGACAGTCCAATTCCATTCAAGTTTATCTCTAATCCAATCCAATTTTATTTAACTTAGTTTAAGTTAAATTATAATTTATTTATTCACTTTCAACATTTCAATTTATTTATCTTCGTAAGTTAAATTTAACTTTCAAAATTCAAATACCTGGGTTTTTATTTCAAATCAGATTGAAATCATATATATTTGTATATAATAATAGCAATTTAAAACATTTGAATTTTTGGCAACTTTTTTCCTTAAAATAATTCAAAACAAAATCTTTGGTAGTAATCCATCGCTTCGAAACTCGAAAATGAACACTGATGATGCGACCGTCATCATCTGAATTATTTTCTAGTGATCGAAGTGAGTTCAATACTATATCAGTTTCAAAACTTATTTTCAAACACTTCTATTTTGAAATTACTTCAAAATATTCTTCAAAATGTTTAGAATACATTTCTAAATTCACCCTAGATCTTAAAATTTCCATATATTTAATCCAAAAATTTATTTACAAAACCTTTTCAAGCTTCCAAAATTTTAATTCCAATTCTATTTTAAATTCAAATTTTATCCATCTGATTTTATATATTACATTATATGAATTCTGATGGGTATTTACACTCATCTCAAATATAATCTTATTCGATTATAATAACAACCAACACATCCAATATATATGATGATTCCAATATATATTTACTTCTTTATATAAAAATATATTTTGGGTAAAATTATTTCATTTACCCTCTTTCGAAACATACTGTGTTGGTTTGTCGTATTCAAGCGTTCAGAAACCCTTATCGACATTGTGGTGCCCCACCGTCAACCAGAATTCATAAGTCAGTCAATCAATAAATCTACATAATATAAAACAATTTTTATACAAGTTACAAATACGCTCTCTCGTATATACACTCAATGCTCAATCTAGGGTATTACTAATCCCATCTTTATTGAGTTACGCCACAAAGCCTAGAATCACTTAACCTTCATCTTTGATACCACTATAACGACCGAAGGATTTTCGACCCTGAAAATCGACAAAAAATACCTATCGACTATTCAAGCATCAGAAATACCAGATCATTAGTAGAAATGAATGAAATATATTATATAACAACTTTTGAAATACAAAACTATAACTGTATAAACATACCATTATCATAGTACAACATATAACATCACAATGGAAATAAACTATACATATATCTAATGCCAAAACCTCCTGTTCCAAGCTCCTCCAAGTATATCTATAAAATCCTGACTACTTGACTGCCCGTACAAATTTGAGCACCTAAGAGTTTAGGGTAAAACAAAAAAAATAAACTCCAGGTTAGTCACGAGACTCGTGTGAGTAAATTCCAACCATTTGGTTTAAATTTTAAAAAAAAAATCAAAAGAAAAGATAATCATAAGACCAATCCATACATAAACACAGATGGTTTTTACCTTACGATAAATCAAAACATTCCTTTAAAACCAAATTATTCTAATATTATAATAGTGTCTAATACAAGTAAATAGTAATCTAATAAAACATTTTCATCTCACGCTCTACATACATAGTATACAATCAAAATCTACGGGCTCTTATTGGAAAAATGGATTTCCCACTATGACAAGGTATGGAACCACCTTCCAATCATTGTACTCTAGAGTGGATACACTGGAGTTCTATAAGAACATCTTGAAACTCGGCCACACATGACTGCCATTCATTTTGCTTGAATGCTCCGAATATATTGTCACCTTATGGTTGGTATACCAACATAACCGTTCCCGGGAGATACAGTAGCGAAAGAATAGCGAAAATGAATATTTTCTAGATGGTGATAATATACCCTAATTGGGAGGGATCCACTTAGCTATGCTGCCTACCTAATTTTTGTCATTTCCCGATTGATGAGGCTTGAGGTCATAACGTATCTTTTGGAACATTTGGACACCATTCACTTTGAATGCCATATCGTCAAACCCACTAAATCACAAGTTGATTTCCCCTAAAATTCCACGGATGTAAACCTAAGAGAAACAAATTCCTCCGCCACCAAATGTAAATACGTTTGAAGAGAACAACTTACGCGATCTATTAGTTATACTCTGTCAGATATTTGTCTATTCAAGATGGCTTGGGACTGGACAGACCGAAGGCACTACTCTGTAAATCCATCTTAGGCAATTTCTACCTAGGATCCCCAGAATAGCCCTTGCATAAACTCTATAATAACCTGAAAAATCTGTTACAATCCGAACTTCCCCGGTAAGGAAAGCCCAGATTGAATTGAGGACAAGCCACATCGGAACGCAAACAGAAGAACATTTCATTGTCTATTACAACAATTCCATCAGAATACAAGAATATACAGAGTATTAATAAATATTATACATCACAAAATATCAGAGATTTAAATTACATTTAAATACATCGCAGTGGAAAAATAATACAAAACACAACTGAAAGAGATATACGGATACAGAGCTTTCTAGATATCATTCCAGCTGTAAACCAGGTTCCTATGAATATAAATCTGCAAAACCAAAACTACTAGCTGGCTGTGTCAAAATAAGGACACCCAGAGTTTAGGTTAAAACAATAAACTCCAGGTCAGTCATGTGACTAGTGTGAGAACTAAAACAGTTATTAATATTTATTTTAAAGTTAGGTAAATCAAGGGACCACGCCATATAACATGGAACGGGTTTCCTCCCAAGAATACCAGTGCATAAAACAACAGCGCAATGCTAAATAAAGAAAAATGAAGCTATTATAAGACCAAGGTCCCATCACACAATGCAACGCAAGCAAGAGGATTGGGTTTTTACCTTGTAATATCCAAAGAATGCTTGATACGCTAAAAACAAATCATTTGATACTATTATAAATGCATAGGTATAAAACAATTTCAATCATAAGTATCAATCGTAGATGGCATAAGTGCCCCCATCCCACTATGTCGCCATACTAGGCTCTATAAATAAAACCGCAAAGTCACGTATTGAAAGTTGGATTTCCATCTGTGAGCCGAGGCAAGGGATCATCCTCTACCGAATTCGAGACTGTCTAGCCCGAGCCTCAGGCTACAGCCGCAACTGCACCTAGGAGCCACAGGGACGGTCCACCGATGTGGATTAAAATGCCTGAACACTACGTTTCCCCGCCCTTTGGGGAGTAAATGAGCCAAATGACTCCATCGGCTCCACACAGTCACTGACATATCCGAGGCACCGTGCAACAACAACAACCACACAGGTGAAAATAATATAAATGTCAGGGCTGGTAGGTCACTGACACCACTCTAGCTAGAAGGAAACGCATGCCCTCCCTGGATCCTTCTCCCGTTTCTGGTTCACAACCGGGGTGTGAGGCTCGCAAATCAACGCTACACAAAGCTATGCCACACAGGCCATGCTTTGATCATCAACCACAAGACTTTTCTTTTCAATAGAAGCCTTGATCATATTGCCACTTAGGCATGCCACAAAGGCAATTCACTACATGCGTTTGATATCCATCAATATATGACCCCTGAGCTCGTACGTCTCAGAGAAGGGCGTTAAGCTAGAGAATAAATTCTCCATGCCAAACAGATATATATTTAATAGAAATCAATCACACAGAATAAAATCCAATGTCAGACACACAGTCCATTTACAAGTTCGTTCTGGGTCTGAACGAAACCGGAGGCACCTTGTACCTCGCATATCCATCGATCTCCAAGTACGTCTGGACGATCACCAACTGATTCCCTCCTCTTGGGTGTACAACCCAATCAAGATCATCAGTAATCACCCAAACGATGTGAAGACCTCCGGTCTTCGACCACCGTCTTCATCCTCGACACCACGTTGAATCAGTTATTCAAAATAGGATAAACCCGGTCTTTCTGGATAACTTGCGGATATAATAAACAAGTGTTACACAAACACAACGTACGCCTCATTCCAATTCAGAATATTCTTTTATTCAAATATTCTCATACTTTGGGAAAGGTTCCCATTAATTTTATCAAAGATAAATTCTTTAAATTTATGCTTCAATCTCCTTTTGAATATCAATTCAAATTAGTCGGGATTAGCGAAGCACACTGAATTAATCATTTATTTTATTTCCCAATCCCAACCTATTCATCCCATGAAGTAAAACTGGTCATACATCATATCTAACACCACGGTGTTATCGGTAAATTCAATTACCATTTCAAGTTCAAATCTGTTTAAAGATTTACCTATCGCCTGGAGAAAAACCGGTGATACTCCATTACCGATCATTTCAATCTACTTAAAGATTCATTAAAACTCCACTAAGTTTTAATCTTCCCAATAATCGCTATCAATGATTATATAACTTGGGAAATCATATCCTGTCTTTAACTGGGTTAAAGAACCAAAGTCATTCAAAACACGTTCACTATAAACCCAAAATCACATTCAAATTCAAATTCAATTTCAATTAAATACCATTTAATTGGTATACTTCATTAAATCTAAATAAAAAGATTCAATCTTTTTCTCAACTGGGTTTAAGAACAGTGTTAAAGAAGACACCATTCACGACAAACCCAAATCACATTTGATATTAATTACAAGGCTTTGAATAGAAAATATATCGGCTTATATTCAATATTAAATTCTACGACCAACAAATATCGTATTGGAAATAACAACATAAATATATCTTTCAAATTTCCATAACAATATCTGTATAATCACGAAATCCAACATCGAAATATTCCAAAGACAATTTCGATTCAAATCCATTCCAATTCGATTATTGGAAATTCTAGTTACTTTTAAAACCCTTTCAAATCCAATTTATTTATTTTAAAAATAAATAAATTATTATTCTAGTTCAAAACTAGTTCATTTCGTTAAAAATCTATTTTTATCTTTTAAAATTTGGAATTTTTCATCTTAATTTTTCATAAATCATTTCTTATGATTTTACACAAATTTTTACTATTTTTAATAATTTTATCAAGGTCTGTACATTCGATTTCCATCAACGGCCATCAAACTGCACTTACATCGACCTTTTCCAAATTTGATTTGGACATAATTCCAAATACAACCGTTAGATTTCAAATCTCTAATATTCGTTAGAAAGCTCTTTTCGATACGAACCCAGCGGTTCCGGATTTAGGAGAATCTGACGGTCGGATCTCCCGTAATATCCATTCGAAGTCAATGGTAAAAATTCGCGAACTGCCGCGGCGCGGCGCGTTCTATTCAGGCCATTATATATATATATAATATATATATATATAATATATTTCGTCGATTTCCATTTAAAACGTATTTTGTAAATCGTTTTAAATTCATTTTCAAAACGATTTCAACTTCCATCTCAAATTCAAATCAAAATTGAATTTTTTAATATAAATTCGTTTTAAATCCAATTCAAATTGATTTCAATTTAAATCGATTTCAATTCAATTTCAATCCGTTTTAAGTTCAATTCAAAACGATTTCAACTCTATTTCAATTTAATTCAAATTTCAATTCTATTCAGTTTAATTCGAATTTCAATTCTATTCAATTTAATTCGAATTTCAATTCTATTCAGTTTAATTCGAATTTCAGTTCTATTCAATTTAACTCGAATTTCAATTCCAATAAATTTAATTTTCAAATCAATTTTCGATATTCATTATAAAACTAATAAAATCGAAAAAATTCCCGTTCGTGTTAAAATGGCGTTTAACTACTTAACACGGATTCACATTTAAATATTCACTAAATATTATTTTAAAATATTCGATTATTCTGAACTGGAATCAGACACGGTCAATTGCCATATAATTTGATTATTTCACAGAACCAATGGGTATAACAGCTATGAAAACAGCAATCCATCATCCAAATTGCATTCAACACTATATAAGTATTGAATATAAATATACAACGCTTATAACAGCCTGTCAATCAATCGATCGATATACAACTAATTATTGGGATTAGTGTATGTCCAATTTCATCCCAACACCCGTGTGGGGTTTTCAAACAACAAACACATATTTATTTGTGTAGTTGGGCAATGTGTAACATTTATCGACCCAATCAATATCAGTCAAATGTGTGTATATAAACAAATCATCCGATTTGTTTATAAATATTTATTTTTTATACACGTTAAAAATTATATTTCTTACTATAAAATATTTTCAACTATAAAATATTTTATTCCATTCCACATCACACAATCAACTTTCACAACACATCAATTAAACAAACAAGCCACCCATGTTCTGTGGACGACGGGTGTCGGGTGCTGCTAAGCACCATCTACATCCTAGTATATATTTCAACTAGAAAATAAAATAAAAGTGAGGAGTTCTCACCGAGGGTTCCACTCCATTGTTCTATTCTGAATTTCTGATCGATTTGATTTGCCCGAAATTCCTATGCCATCCTTTTCACACTGTTCATATTAAAAATCACATTTTTAATATGATATTTATATATTTCTAAACATCTCGTCTTTTCATTTTTTAAAATCTAACTTCTCACTTATAAAAATATAATCTTTTTATCGCTTCTTTACATATATAAAAATCAAATTTTTACCACTATGTCATTTTCCAAACAACGTATATGATTTACAAATCATATTTTTAACTTGCCATTCATATGACAAAAATTATTTCTTTACAACGCTTTTTAAAAAATCTTACCTTCATACGATTAAAAGTCATATTTTTATAATTCTCCTTATAAAATAAAAATCATATTTTTATTCTTTACATATAATAAAAATCCAATTTTTATTCGCTACATATATTAAAAAATCATATTTTTATTCCACTATTTTTAAACAAAAATCACATTTCTAATTCGATGTTTATAGATAAAAATTCACATTTTTAATTCACTTCACATATAAAGATCCTATTTTTATCGAAGTAAAAATCATATATTTACTTCCCCACACATATAAAGAATATATTTTTTCCTCTACACTATATAAAAATTATATTTCTATCTTCTACCTTATATAAAAATTATATTTTTATTCTTCTAAAATTAATTTCTTATCATGCCCTAGTTAAAAATCGTATTTTTAACTTGCCAAATATTTCCTTCCTACGATAAAATTATATCTTTATATAATTAAAAATCTATTCTTCTTCTAAATTAAAATCTGATCTTTTCTAAATAAAAAAATCTGATCTTTACATTATGAAAGATCTTAACTTTAAAATACTAAAAATCTTGTTTTTATAATACTAAAAATCTATGCTTTTCTATTTTCAAAAATCCTATATTTTCTATTTTAAAACTGATTACTTTAAATAAACAAAAATAAATAACTGAATAAAATCTATTATAAAAAAACTTACAATCGAATACAAAAGGGGGGGCTGCATCAGAGAATGGGGGAAAGGAGGAGGACAGCGGCTACTGGAGGGGGTCGAAGTGCGCTCTCGGGCGGCGGTTGAATGGAGGCTAGGGGTGGTCGGCGTCGTCGTCTTGTGGTGGTGTGGTTATGGTTTTCCGATGGGAGAAGAGGGGTTTCGCGTGAGTGGAGGAGCAGGGGGGATGGTCGATCTGAGGCACGGCGCGTTGATGGGGAGGCGGAGGTGGCCTCTGGCGGCGTCGAAGTGGAGGAGCGGCGGCTTCAAGCTCCGTTGTTTTTTTCTTTTTCTTTTCTTTTTTTTGTTTGTTTCGATCTGGGTTAGAGAGAGAAGAGGGAAAGAGGGGCTTTAATATATATTTAATAATTAAATATATATTATTTTTCTTCCTAGAAGTTGACTAATTCGAATCCCAAATCAAGCCCAACGACTGTCGCCCCCAGCTAATTAACCCCATTTCGAACACAATGGGATATATTTTGTAAGCTGATTCGATCGTTTCGATCAATTTTCATCAAAATCAAAATATAAATCTATATATTGAATTTGAATGCGCATTTCAATTTACTGGGGTCACATACGAATCCTAAAAATTCCCAAAAATATTTTCTAGCTTCGTATTGCTGATAAGGTCCTAATAAAACTAATTTCATCGAATTCTGAGACAGTTTGAAAAATGGCCATTTTCCAGTCGATTAAAATCAACTAAAACTGGTCAAACACGTTTTACTTCGCCATGCTCATATATTAATGCAGAAAATTACGAATTTTGAAACCTAGCAATAACTTGACACCTCGGATCCAACAAAAGTGGTTTCGTCAAAAACAGAGGACGTTTGCAAAATTTCCATTTTTAAGGGCCAGAATTCCATAGCGACTATTCTGAATTTTCATCTGGGCATAACTTTTGATTCCCGCTATGAAATTTTGATTTTTCGGATTCGTTGGAAAGATATTTTCAATTAGATTCTAATATTTTTGGTTTTGCTAAAATCCGGTTTATTTTGAATCCTGTACATTCATTTGAATTTTGAAATCGAATTTTCAAACTACCGCATCATTTTCAATTCCTTTTATAATTTAAAATAAATATTTATATTCTAACAGCGATTCAAATAAATATATACGTTCTAATTCTATTCAAAATAAATTTCTCATCGTTATTATTTAAAATAATTCATTTTAAATATTCAAAATTCATCAAAATTTCCAAAATAAAAATTTTAAATTGGCCCAGATTTCCAGGTTATTACAAAATCCGAGCCAATTTTAAAAAATTATTTTGGCAATTTTAATGAATTTTTAATATTTAAAATGATTTATTTTAAATAATAACGACGAGAAATTTAATTTGAATAGAATTAGAACATATATATTTATTTGAATCAACGTTATAATATAAATATTTATTTTAATTATAAAAGGAATTGAAAATGGGCGGTAGTTTGAAAATTCAATTTCAAATTTCAAATGATTGTACAGGATTCAAAATAAACCAGATTTTAGCGAAACCAAAGTATTTGAATCTACCTGAAAATATCCTTTCAACGAATCCGAAAAATTGAAATCTCGTAGCGGAATAAAAAGTTATGCCCAGTTGAATATTCAGAATAGTCGCTATGGAATTTTAGCCCTTAAAAATGAAAATTTGGCAAACGAGCTATGTTTTCGACAAAACCACTTTTGTTGGATTTGGGATGTCGAGTTATTGCTAGATTCCAAAATTCATAATTTTTGGGGGCAATATGTCAGCATGGCACAGGAAAACGTGTTTGAACAGTTCAAGTCAATTTGGATCGACCAGAAAACGTTAATTTTTTAAATGGTCTCCAAATTTGACGAAATTAGTTTTGTCAGAACCGTATCGTCAATACAAAGATAGAAATATTTTTTATGGAATTTTTGGGGTCCGTATGTGGCCTCGGTAAATTGAAATGTACGTTTGAATTAGAAATATAATGATTTATATTTTAATTTTAGTGGAAATTGATCGTAACAGTCGAATTGGCTTATGCAACATATCCCATTATGTTCGAAATGGGGTAATTAGCTGGGGATGAAAGTCGGTGGGTTCGATTTGGAGTTCAGAATAAAAAGTTACTTTTTAAACAAATTAAAGTAAATATATTTTTATTTAAAGGACCACTTTTCCTCCTTAATCTAGGTCAACCCCCCTCTGTAATAACCCGTATTTTCAATAACCTGTTATAAAATAAATTGAGGCAGAATTTAATTCTAAAATCTGAATCAAGGGAAACGGGCTATGCCATTGCGTTCGTCTCGGAAAAATACGCGAAATAGAGTCTGAGTTTTCGAAAATCGGAGTCCGTATGACCCGATTAAGGCCCAACGAAGTTTTCAGAAAATTTCAAAGTAAAAACAGATTTCAAATTCAAGTTTGAAATTGGAAATTTGGGCCAGTTTGGGCCAGGCGGAAAAAATCCCGCCAAAACGCCCAAGTCGATAGCCCTGTCGACTTGGGAGTCGACTTGGTTGGACCTAAGTCGACAGCCCTGTCGACTTGGCTGTCGACTTGGTCCAGCCGGGCTGTTTAGCCTGGTGCACCATTTAGAGATTGTGTTGAGCTTGGGGGCCAGATTCGGTTTTGAGGGCTGAGATTGCAACTAGGGTTTAATCCTATGGCCTAAAACACTTGCCTAATCTATAAATAAGACCCTAACCTACCCTAAATCATCATTAATCAATCCTACAACTAAACTATGGCAAAATCAATCCTCTCATGGCCTCCACTCTCTTCATAAAAATTCCTAAATCAATTTCTAAGTGATTTTCCATGCATACAAGTGTTTTTAGACTTGTATGAGCATCATTAGCTTGCATTCAAGTCAAGTTTCTATATTTACATCATAAAGGAAGAGTTTTGATCATTTTGGTTCAAGGGTTTTGCTTGCATTTTGGGTTTTATTGATTTCATAAGGGCTTTCTTATATTTGCTATACTCATTTGAGTCCTCATAAGCATTGTAAGCCCAATTCTACTTTCATACTTAGACTCTAAAGTTAAATGTATGATATGCAAGTTTTCTATGATGTAATATTCAAGTTTATCATGTTATGCAAGTTTTCTATGATGTAATATGCAAGTTTATCATGTTATGCAAGTATGCTATGATATGATATGCAAGTTCATCAAGTTATGTTGTGCAAGTTTGATATGCAAGTTGTCATATGATATGCAAGTTATGCTATGCAAGTTTGGGTTGAACATTTTGTTCATGCTATCATGTTATGCAAGCTTATCTTGGGTTTATGAACATAAAGCTTCAAGCTTTATGCTAAAGGTTGCATTTTAGCAACATGTAAGTTATCATATCCCTTATGATAACTTGCATGTGCGGCTAAATGCGAACTTATGGCCATTTCTACATGTCATTTAGTACCATGTATCACCAATATGCCAGGTTTGGTTTTATGCATGCTTTTGGGGCCTAAAAATGTAATATGCAAGTGTATGAACACATGAACATTTCATACGCCACCATGTCAAACTTGTGGCTTCAACACCTTTATGTCATGATTATGCCAAGTTCCCTCTTTCTATCCTTTATGCACTATTGTGATATGTAAGCGATGGGATTGCGTTTGGGGTTGGGTAAACTTAAAAGACATAAAAACATAAGCATGGGAATTTACCTATTAAGTTAGGTCTACCCATTGGGAATTTACCTATTAAGTTAGGTCTACCCAATTGCTTGAAAACTTGTAACATGTTTTGGAAACATGATGCACTTGACACTTAGAAAAGATAAGTGTGACCAACTCGAGGTTGGGTTGAGTTTGTAGCGTAAACCTACCCGGAACCGACCGGCCTAACTAGTTGCTACAAACAATAGGACCCAATGTGAGAAGTTGGTCATGTTGTACCTTGAACCCGAGGTTAGACCAAGTTGTGGTGTAAAGCTACCCGGACCCGCCCGGCTTAACTAGTAACCACAACAAGGTCTAATGTGAGAGGTTAAGGCGCATTAAATTAATTAATGCCTCGTGATTAGGGTTAAGTCATGGTCCACTTAATACTTAACCAACTTGGGCTTGGTAGATTAATCGGGGTTAAGTCATGAACTCATCGTTACACTTAACCAAGTTAATCCATGATTAGCAAGAGGGTTAATCCGTACTTAACCCACTAGAAAATCCTAGCAATGGGGGGCCCACTCCGCAGTAAATCCCCAAAAATTGGTATCATTAAGGCCCTAGGGACTAGGCTAGGGAGGGGGCACGATTACTGGGCTGGAGGTAAGCGACCCAATAAACGACGGCCGGGTGGTACGCCGATGTAGTTCCGGACGGACTATGGTCATGCACGTAGTCCGTATTTGGAGAAGTCACCCATGGGTATCAGTAGATCGAGACTGTGCACTCATGTTTATGGTGTCCAGGGGTTGGCACCCTAGGGCTTGATACACCCGAAGGGTGGACCCGGCACAGTTCGACTACAATTATGTTTGGGCCGTATTGACACCAACACGTGACGAGTTAGGCTTAGGGAGCCGATCGACTAGACCATTTGGTTGGACCTTGTGTTAGGGTCATTTCATGTTATTGGGCCAAAGCTTGGGCCAAGGGATCAATACTTGTATATTCAAGTCATGTTAGTTTGCTAGTACACCTGTGGTGCAAAACCTTAATCCTGATTCTGCGATGACACCTTTATCTACCTTGTTAGTTAATCATCATACTTGTATGTTATTATCCTTATGTTCATCCCTGCTGCTCATGCCAGTTAACTTTATTAGTTTACATTGATTGTAGTAGGGCTTACTCAGTCTTTTTGACTGACCGGTTTTCTTTCGCCTCTTTTCTTCCGTTCCCCCCCCCCCCCCAGGTTCTCAAGGAGGGAATACTGGAGCTTAGCTTGGATTTCGGATTGCTTGTTTGTGGGATTTTCAGCTCATGTACGGTTTCGACATGAAGCTAGCCATGGTTACCACTTATTTGGGGATAGCACTTATGTATTTCAGTTTTTCAGTTGATGTTGTTTTGTCTAGACTTGTTTATTTGGAAAGCTATGTTGTACCAGACTTGTTTTGAAATGTTTTGAAAACTTCCGCTGTTTTATCTATGATATTTACTCTGTTTACATATGTTCTTGTTCTGCCTTGATATATCATTATGCATGTTTACCTGATTCAAACGCCCCTCTAAAGTCAGAGTGCTTGCAAGAGCCACCCTGGCGGAGGCGGGGTATTACAATTTGGTATCAGAGCATAAGGTTTACGAGAAGGAACGAAAAGGTTTTTAGAAAACTTCTGGAAAACTATTTTCAAAACCAAGTATAAAGTATTTTCCAAAGAAAGTCTAGTTTATTTTAATGGCTATTCCCCAAAAAGCCATTAGCAAAAATTCCTTCGTTTTTCTCCATTCTGAATCTGTCTTTTTCTTCATTTTCAGTATGGCCGATAACTTTGCTCTTCCGGAGGGAGTACACGTACCTGTGTGTTATAGGAGACTTTTGGAGGCTAGGGCGACCGAAGCCGGCCCCACGGACGTTCCTCCTCCTCCTCCAGTAGTTAATGCTCCTCCTCCTCCGGTAGTTAATGTTCCTCCTCCTCCTGTCGCTGAGGTTCCTCTTCCTCCTCCCCCTCAGCATCCTCAACCTGACTTCGCAAAGACTTGCAAGGATTTCAAAGCAATGGGTGACAAGAATTTTCAAGGCACTGAGACTTTTGTAGAGGCCAGAAATTGGTTGAAAGAGACCGAGGATTTATTTGCCATCTTTGGGTTAGACGATCAGAGGAAGATCTTGTTGGCGGTTTGGCTTATGAAGGATGAAGCCGCTTATTGGTGGGAAGTCACCAATGGTACTAGGCCTGTTGAGACTTGGGCCGATTTCAGGGCAAGGTTCATGCTTAAGTTTCTATCTTCTACTGAGGAGAATCTGCAAATGGAGAGGTTCATAACTTTGAAGCAAGGAGATATGTCTGTCAAAGAATATGTGAACAAGTTCAATCAGTTAGCTCGTTTTGGCTTGGATATGGTGAATACTCCTCAGAAGAAGGCCCTTCGTTTTGCTAGAGGATTGAATGAGCCGTTGCAGGGATTGGCTATGTCACATATTCCCCATGGGGCCACGTTTGAGAGCTTGGTTGATATGGCGTTACTTCAGGGAGATGTCAAGAAAGAGACCAAGATGAATGATACTCAAGCCAAGAAGACTGATTCCGAGGGAAAAGGAAATCAGGGTAATCCAAGTGGTCAAAGCAGTCAAGGCAGTCAGAACAAGAACAAGAGTCAAGGCAATAAGGGGAACAATAACAAGGGCAAGAACAACAAGGGGAAGTGCCATTATTGCGGTTCAGTTGGGCATCTTATTAAGGATTGTAAGAAGAGGAAAAGGAAGAATGGTGAATGCTTTTTCTGCGGTGAGACTGGACATTTCAGTAAGGATTGCCCGAAGAAGCGAGGGCAAGGCCAGGGTCAGACTCAGCGTGCTGGACCTGCAGGAGTGCAAGTTCATGCTCTCAGTACCGCTCCAGTTCCCGATCGAGGTAGTATTTCTGTTGAGAGCCTTGTATATATTTCTGATTTTCCTGTTCGTACCTTGTTTGATTCTAGTGCATCGCATAGCTTTATCTCATCTGATCTTGTTGATAGTTTGCACCTTAGTACTAGCTTGGTAGAGGATCCCGTTTGTGTCTCAAATCCTATTGGGGGTACCGCCCATCTGTCTATGATATGTGGGGATTTGAGGATCTCTATACTGAGTGTAGAGTTCTTGTGTAGTGCTTATGTTCTTGGTTTCAGGGGATACGGATTGATATTCGGCATGGATTGGCTGTCCAGATATGGAGCCATTCTTGATTGTGAGCATAGGGTTGTGAGGCTCGTGACTCGCCTCGGAAACACCCTAGAGATTTCTTGTGATCCGAGAGGTCCCGTCATGTTGTGCTATCTTGAATCACTCGACTCGTCAATGAAAACTCTTCAGTCTGTGAGAGTGGTTCGAGAGTATCCGGATGTTTTTGATGAAGTTAGGGGGTTGCCCCCTAAGCGAGAGATTGATTTCCGCATTTATCTGCTGGATAATGCAAAGCCGGTTTCTTTGCCCGTTCGGCACATGGCTCCGCGTGAAAGGCGGGAGCTAAGTAAGCAAGTGAAAGAGTTGCTTGAGAAGAACTTCATTAGACGAAGTATATCTGAATGGGGAGCGCCTGTGGTATTTGCTACCAAGGCAGATGGTTCTCTACGACTTTGTGTTGACTATCGAGAGTTGAATAAGCTGACTAAGAAGAACATACACCCGTTACCGAGGATCGATGATCTCTTTGACCAGCTTGTCGGTGCTTCTGTTTTCTCTCAGCTTGATCTTGCTACTGGATTCCATCAGCTCAGGGTAGCTGAAGATAGTATAGACAAGACTGCGTTCAGGACTCCAGATGGATTCTTCGAATGGCTTGTCATGCCGTTCGGCTTGACTAATGCACCCGCATATTTCGTAGACTTGATGAGTAGGGTGTTCAGGGAGTTCTTGAACAAGTTTGTCGTGGTCTTCGTAGATGATATTCTGATCTTCTCTAAGGATGAAAAAGAACATGCTAGACATCTCAAGGAGGTGATGGATACACTTAGAGCGCATCAGTTGAAGGCCAAGTTCTCCAAGTGTCACTTTTGGAGAAGGGAAGTTAGATTCCTTGGGCATAGAGTATCTAAGCAAGGCTTAGCGGTGGATCCCGCTAAGGTAGTTGCAGTTCAGGATTGGAAGACTCCAAGGAATGCAACCGAAGTGAGAAGTTTTCTAGGCCTTGCAGGCTTTTACTGGAAGTTCATCAAGGACTTCGCGAAGATTTCCGCTCCTCTCACTAAATTGACGAAGAAGAATTTAGTTTTTTCTTGGAGCATAGAATGCGAGCTTGCTTTTCAGAAGCTCAAGAGAGCTCTCACATCAGCACCTGTTCTAGCTTTGCCCGATGGAGGGAAGTTATTTACAGTATACACCGATGCATGTGGCACGGGGTTAGGAGCTGTTTTGATGCAAGAAGGAAGAGTGATATGCTTTGGCGGTAGACAACTCAAAGTGCATGAGAAGAATTATCCCACTCATGACTTAGAGTTGGCAGCAATAGTATATGCACTCAAGGCTTGGCGCCATTATCTTCTGGGGGAAAGATTTGAACTTTATACCGATCACAAATCATTGAAGTATCTCTTTTCTCAGAAAGATCTGAATCTGAGGCAACAAAGATGGATGGAATTCTTGGCGTCCTATGATTTTGAGATAGCCTATACCCCTGGCAAGGGGAATGTGGTAGCAGACGCATTGAGTAGAAGAAGGTTGACCCTAAGTCCTCTATTCGTTAAGATGAAGAATTTAGAGTATGTGGCAACCTTTGATTTCTCTTTGGCGGTTGAGTCGATGACCGGTTCTTTAGCTTCTCTGGAACTCAGACCTACCCTTCTTGATCAAGTTGGGGCTTCGCAGAGAGAAGACCCTCAGATAGTTGAGATTATGGATAAGCTGATTCGAGGAGAGACATCTAGTCATCTCGCTCGATATTCTGTTGATGACAAGGGTTGGCTGAGGAGAGACGGAAGGTTATGTGTTCCAATGGTAGAAGATTTGGTAAGAAAAGTTCTTGAGGAAGCGCATCGCTCTAAGTTGACTATACATCCAGGCGGAGATAAGATGTATAAAGATATGAAGCGCATCTTCTTTTGGCCTGGGATGAAGAAAGATGTAGCAGAGTTTGTCTCTAGATGTATCATTTGCCAGCAAGTTAAAGCCGAGTCGAAGAAGCCCGGTGGGCTATTGCATCCTCTAGACGTTCCACTTTGGAAGTGGGAGAGTATTTCCATGGACTTTATCGATGGGCTACCAAGATCAAGGAAAGGGAATACAAGTATTTGGGTTATTGTGGATAGACTTACGAAGAGTGCTCATTTCATTCCGGTGAAGAGCAAGAGGACCGCATCTTGGCTAGCGTCTGTATATCTTCGTGAGATTGTGAGACTACATGGAGTGCCTTCTAGTATAGTCAGTGACCGTGACCCAATCTTTACAAGTCAGTTCTGGAATAGCTTGCAAGAAGCCATGGTCACAAGGTTGAATCTAAATACGGCTTATCACCCACAGACGGACGGTCAAACCGAAAGGGTGAATAGGGTACTCGAGGATCTGTTGAGGCTTTGTATTATGGATTTTGGTGGTACTTGGGAAGACCATCTTCCTCTTGTTGAGTTTGCATATAATAACAGTTATCAGGCAAGCACAAGGATGGCACCATTTGAAGCTTTATATGGGAGGTCGTGCAAGTCGCCTACATGTTGGTGGGAGACTACAGATAAGCTTATACTTGGGCCTGATATGATCAGAGATACATCCGAGAAGGTCGAGTTGATTCGGAGACGAATGAAAGCGGCCCAAGACCGACAGAAATCCTATGCTGATAAGTGAAGAACTGATTTGGAGTTTGATGTTGGGGATATGGTTTTCGTGAAGGTTTCTCCTTTGCGGAATGTGGTCCGATTTGGAGCCGTTGGGAAGTTAGTACCGAGGTTTGTTGGACCATTCCCTATTATAGAAAGGATCGGGCAGATGGCTTATAGAGTGGAGTTGCCCGAGAAGCTGGTCGGAGTACACGATGTTTTTCATGTCTCGCATCTCCGGAAGTGTTTACATGAATCAGCAGAGGTTGTTGAGCCAAGTGTTTTGAAAGATGTGGAAGTGGAGAAAGAGGCTACCTTGAGGAGAGCTCCGATTCGTATCTTGGGGACAGAGACCAAGAAGCTAAGGAATCGAGAGGTCAAGTTGGTGAAGGTTCAATGGGGTGAAGCCGAAGAAGACGCAACTTAGGAAACCGAGGAGAAGATGCGTGGGCTTTATCCATTCCTTTTTGAGGGTACACTCTCAATCTCTTTTCTTTGTTAGCATATCTTTCTCTTTGCTATCCATGTTTATCTAGTTTATCGTGTTAATCTTGTCATGAGAACCTTAGGTAGAAACCCTTTGGATGAAACATGTGTTTGAAACATGTTGTGCTTGATGGTTGCAAGTAGTTGCAAGTGTTTGCAAGTGGTTACTCGTGGATGCATTATACACGATTAGGCACTAGATCGGCTCACACACTCCTCATATTGCATATGCATGAGTGTTTATGCTTATTCATGGATGAAAATTTTTGTGTTATCACATGGATGTTGCATATGGATGTATGTTATGTGCACACATATAGATGTTATACATTATGTTAGGAATTGCATACATATGGATTCATTTCACTAACATAATTTGCATTGATGCTATTTGAATTAGATAAGTACATATACACACACCTTTGCATATGTTCATACAACATTTAGAATCTTGTAAGGACAATGATTGCTCGTGGATGATGTTTTGAGTAGATGGATGATTGGATGGTAGGATACGTTCTTCCTAACTTGAAGATTTCGGGGATGAAATCCTTTAAGGAGGGGAGAATGTAACAACCCGTATTTTCAATAACCTGTTATAACATAAATTGAGGCAGAATTTAATTCTAAAATCTGAATCAAGGGAAACGGGCTATGCCATTGCGTTCGTCTCGGAAAAATACGCGAAATAGAGTCCGAGTTTTCGAAAATCGGAGTCCGTATGACACGATTAAGGCCCAACGAAGTTTTCAGAAAATTTCAAAGTAAAAACAGATTACAAATTCAAGTTTGGAATTGGAAATTTGGGCCAGTTTGGGCCAGGCGGGAAAAATCCCGCCAGAACACCCAAGTCGACAGCCCTGTCGACTTGGGAGTCGACTTGGTTGGACCCAAGTCGACAGCCCTGTCGACTTGGCTGTCGACTTGGTCCAGCCGGGCTGTTTAGCCTGGTGCACCATTTAGAGATTGTGTTGAGCTTGGGGGCCAGATTCGGTTTTGAGGGCTGAGATTGCAACTAGGGTTTAATCCTATGGCCTAAAACACTTGCCTAATCTATAAATAAGACCCAAACCTACCCTAAATCATCATTAATCAATCCTACAACTAAACTATGGCAAAATCAATCCTCTCATGGCCTCCACTCTCTTCATAAAAATTCCTAAATCAATTTCTAAGTGATTTTCCATGCATACAAGTGTTTTTAGACTTCTATGAGCATCATTAGCTTGCATTCAAGTCAAGTTTCTATATTTACATCATAAAGGAAGAGTTTTGATCATTTTGGTTCAAGGGTTTTGCTTGCATTTTGGGTTTTATTGATTTCATAAGGGCTTTCTTATATTTGCTATACTCATTTGAGTCCTCATAAGCATTGTAAGCCCTATTCTACTTTCATACTTAGACTCTAAAGTTAAATGTATGATATGCAAGTTTTCTATGATGTAATATGCAAGTTTATCATGTTATGCAAGTTTTCTATGATGTAATATGCAAGTTTATCATGTTATGCAAGTATGCTATGATACGATATGCAAGTTCATCAAGTTATGTTGTGCAAGTTTGATATGCAAGTTGTCATATGATATGCAAGTTATGCTATGCAAGTTTGGGTTGAACATTTTGTTCATGCTATCATGTTATGCAAGCTTATCTTGGGTTTATAAACATAAAGCTTCAAGCTTTATGCTAAAGGTTGCATTTTAGCAACATGTAAGTTATCATATCCCTTATGATAACTTGCATGTGAGGCTAAATGCGAACTTATGGCCATTTCTAAATGTCATTTAGTACCATGTATCACCAATATGCCAAGTTTGGTTTTATGCATGCTTTTGGGGCCTAAAAATGTAATATGCAAGTGTATGAACACATGAACATTTCATACGCCACCATGTCAAACTTGTGGCTTCAACACCTTTATGTCATGATTATGCCAAGTTCCCTCTTTCTATCCTTTATGCGCTATTGCGATATGTAAGCGATGGGATTGCGTTTGGGGTTGGGTAAACTTAAAAGACATAAAAACATAAGCTTGGGAATTTACCTATTAAGTTAGGTCTACCCATTGGGAATTTACCTATTAAGTTAGGTCTACCCAATTGCTTGAAAACTTGTAACATGTTTTGGAAACATGATGGACATGACACAT
>JASFAX010000399.1:0-64399 GCA_030737875.1 Allium sativum
GGATGCAAGCGTATGGGGAAGCTTGTATCATCTTGTATGTGGGACCCATTTCAGTCAGTAACCCATATATAGGTATCAAATGAGTACTCCAAACTAGGTCGGAGTCGGGGCATGCTTACTGGGTTGATTGTAAGAGATCCAAACATGAGGGACGGTGTGGACGGCGCATTCCGACGGGGTCATGTGCATGCATGGGTCCGGCAGAGGAGGTTTAGACGTCGTGACACCTTTAGATATGGTTGTGCACATCCTAAAAACGAAGGGCTACCACTTTAGGGAGTGATACACCCTACTGTGGGGCCAGCACAAGGTATCTACAGAGTACGGAGCCGATCGATTAGGGTAGTAATTAGGGTACATCTAGACTCCGGTATGTTGGGGAGCCCGTTAATATCCTTATAGGTAACTCCAGTATGTTGGGCTGCCTGTTGATTATATGGGGTGGAAACCTCTCACTGGAAGTACACCTAAGTCTACCATCTTGTACTTGTTGGGGATCATCTTGTTAATAAGACATTAGTATTGGTGCAAAGTAATCATTAGAGAGGCGCAATATACTCTATCATGTTTGTCCTATTTACCTTGTCATACCTGCCTATTATGATGTTATCTCTCTTATCCACTTCATATGTCTGTCACGATACTTTTACTTATTTATATGCTAAAAGTAACTGGACTCGCCAGACTTTATTGTTGACCCATTTTGTTTCCTCTTCTTTCTCTTCCGTCCCCCCACCCCAGGTTCTCAGGGTGGGAATACTCAAGCTTGACCAGGATTCTGCTTTCACTCTGCTCGGAGCTGCTTAGATGTATTGCTTGAGCTCTTATCCTTTCTACGACGGCTATGTTTTGTTTGGGGAATTATGCTTCTTTTATTATTGTACTCTGATCTTTTAAGTACAAGACAGAAATTTTAAGATGATGTACTGGGTTGATGTATTTTCATACTTATGATGTTTTGAACCACGATGTTATGTTTTTTGTACATTAATAAAATTCTAAATTCCGCTGCTATTTTATATTTGTCTTGTAATGTTCAGTTTCTGTTTACCTATAACGCTTCACGAAACTTAATGCATTCTCTTAATGAGTGACATTAACGGACGTGGGGTGTCACAGTGATGATGATGTTGTGCGGTGACAAGCAAGAGGCTGGCGTACTACTATTCTTACTATAAAGCAATTAAGATGATTTTTGTTGTTTTGCTTGTTATATACTCTGATGAGGGATGTAGAGAGGCATGATGTATTCATATATTTTGTTATTGGGGTGTATTTTGCACGATATTCTGAGTTGATTTTGGAGATTTGATTTCCTACTTTGTTATGCTTCACTACTACATCCTGTTGTATATTTCATTATTATATATTTTTCATGCGTTGTGAGTTATACGATAGGTTTTTTTATTTATCTTTCCTTGATGATCATCCCATATTGGCCTGGCTTGTCATATAACGCACTTCTTCTATAGTTTAGTGTAGAAGGTATTGGGCGGTCATCACAATCGACCCATCTAGTCGATCCATCTCGAACATGTACGATCCTCAAAATCAAAGAGTCTCAGACCCTAGCTCACCATGCAGTTCTCACAACCTCAATTCAAGGATTATTCCATCCATTTGTACTCACTGGAAAATCACCCATTCTGCTTTGTCTATAAATATCCAATCATAGAGACACCACGCCAAATCCACCATCGAACAGACCATCCTGCCCAGCTCCTTGGAATCTCGTCATCCTCTATGCTAAAATTAGTCAAAACGACCAACATCGATAGTAGTCGATATCGATCTCTCAACCATAATCTCTAATGGCCACTCAAACCAAGAATTTAACCGTGATTGGTTACATACTTATTCAGTGAAAGCGTCCGACATCCGACTCAAAATCCTACTTGTTGTCGAGTCCTTCTATTGCCTCCTTCTCGAACTCCTGCTCATCATGAGTTCATACTGCCTCGAGATCGATATGCACGTCCCAAAGCTTCTTCGTGAATATATCCTAGTCGCCAATAAATATCAATACAAGCAAACTATGCAAACAAACAATCATGCAATAAATAGTCCTATAAATGACTAAACTAACATACAAACATCAACGGTACCATCAATGGGATAAAAAAAAGCTAGCTATGACAATAAAAGTGAGATATATAACAAAATGTTATAATTCTAGAAATATGGACAAATAGTGTACAACTGGGAGAAAATGTAAGATTTAATCTTAAAATATTTTTAAAACACTGTTAATCCATTTACAAAATTATTAGTTATATTTTATTATGATAGAAATCCCGTTTAAAATCCATTTAAGTTCAAAAACATTGTTTCTACACTATACGAATAACTATAGTAAAGTGAGAGATAATATCACTCACCTTAGCTAAATCAGCCCAAATTAGTGCTAAAATGTTGCTCTTACCAATACGAGTCCAATGGATAAAACAACGTCCAAATCTGACCTCGTTGCAAAAATTATAGATGATATAAGTTTTAACGATTAATTAAGTAATAAACTAACTCAATTACATAATTAATTCTTTTATAACCTTAATAAATCCCTCTTCTTCCATAAACACGATGCGGGTGTTGTGTCATGATCATGCTTAGGGATGGCAATGGGGCGGGGCGGGCGCGGGTAGTACCACCCCATCACCCGCCCCATTAGGTATTTTTTGCCACGTGCCCACCCCATATCCGCACGGGTACCCATTAAACGGGTTTTAAACAAGTTGCGGGTAATGGCGGGTATTCGTGGGTATCCATTATATTTATTCAATTTATTTTTTAGTCGTTTATTGAAATTATTCAAAAGTACATTTAGTAAAAAAAACAAATTAGACCAATACTCAAATGTTAACCTCAAAATACCAATACATATTTAAACCAACATCTAGAAAAGAAGAGATAACAACAGAAGTATATATCAAAATATCAACAACCATTTATAAATTATTGAGTAAAGACATGCACACAAATACCGAACACCCAACAGTAATGTTTTTTGAATTGACTATTGATAATAAATCGCATTCAATATGGGCACGGGTATCCACGGACATGGATATCTTACTATCCGTATCCGCCCCATTAATTAACGGATATTAAAAATACTTGTTTATTTTACCCATGGATACCCATTTAACTATCTGTTCTATGTCCATGACGGATTTTACCCGCGGATAACTACGGGTACATATTTTTTTGCCATCCCTAATCGTGCTTTCCCATGACTTTCCTCATTTGATTTCTCATTTATTACTTAACGAATCTTGCTATGGTCTTCACCATTGAGTTTGCCTCCTCATATACTTCTCTCTGGACCAAAAACAATCAGTGTCGAGTGCCCTATGAAAATGCATCACTAGGGCCAACAGCAGCCCAAGTATAGATGCGATTTGTCCTAAGGGATCGAACCCTGAGCCAATGACATGAGTAGATGCTAGAGAGAAACCCAGATGTATCCTTGGGCTCGCATAACGTCGCTCTGTTCTCTATAATGACGAACCCTAGCATGGATTGCCACTCATGCTATCCCCGAAGTGGTGTCTCATAAAACAAAATTAACATGAGCTCAAAGAGGATCTCGACAGGATTCGAATGGGCTTAGTTTTGTAATTTTTCATTGAGGGTTGATGAGATTTGGACTTTTGAATATAAAATAATAGAGGCGACCATTCTTGTAACACCCCGTAAAAGACATAGATATTAATAATAAATACAAATAAAAACATTTAATAATAAAGGCTAGAAAATGAGATTTTTCCAACTTTAGCAATTTGGCTACAAAAATCTTTTATTTTGATTCATGTCGACATTCTAAATCGTTTTCATATACAATATGTTGAAAATGGTAAAAGTATGGAGAATTTATAAGCAAATGAAATTGGACAGTAAAACGCAAATATATATATATATATATAATTAGATGAGTAATATATATATATGTCCAAAATTTATATTAAAATAAATAAGGATGAATTTGAATTTCAAACAGAGGATAAGATAGAGGGGACATAAAATATTGTAAGTAAGGAAAGAGATTAGTAAATAAAGTAACGTATTATATAATTAAACAACTCAGCGCCATATAAATTCATTGGGCATTTCAGCGACTAGGAGGTAGACCACCCCCTAGGAGGGGTGTCGACCGCTGGACGACCTCCTGCCGGATGAGAGGCCCAATAAATTTATGTTTGGTTAGGGTTTTCTAGGGGAATATATATAAATATATGGTCAGGGTTACTCTGAATAATCTAACGGCCTATACTTACACAAGTGACTATATATTGTCCCTCAAACCTCACAACAAAACCCTGGCCACTCTCTTATATATACCTCCATATAATCCTTCTGCCATTGCAATATTCCAGAAAGGTTAGGAATTTCTCTTCTATTCCTCTAACCTCCATTCTTATCTTTTCTCTATACTAAATTAATATAGATTTTAGTATGAATTCTGGAATTTAGTTTTATATATGCATAAAATTCTAAAGATAATTCTTACATGTATATTAGGAGGATTGGAGCACATTTATCAAGAAGGCTGAACACAGATCTGAATCTACAACAAGAATTCTGTTGTTCTTCCTTTTAGATTTGTGAGTGGAATATTGTGTTTTTAGGCGTATTTTATTTTTTAATAAATTAACATGTTGATCGTTATGCGTAAGAGGGTTTGGCAAATGATAACATCAATACAAAAACCCCCAACTCCTCTATTTTATATTTGCATACGAATTGTCATGTTATTTGGATATGTGGATTTGGATCTTAATATTGGATTGAGAATGAAAGGGGTGTTATTGTTTCAACTTTGTGTAATTCACCCTTATGTAAACATTTGATTGTAATATAAAAGAGTTTAAATTTGGTTTGTTCCTTGATTTGATTAGGTTTGGATTCTATTTTGGATCCAAACGTATTCATGCTTGAAATATATCAAATATAAATGTTTTTATGTGTAAAAAACCAAAAAGGGGTGAATTAGATAAAGTGGAGCCTATAAATATACATGTATATACTACATGTGTGAGTTATACTCTATTCTTGATCCATTATTGAAATTATTCCAATAAGCCTCGGATGCAAGTTGAAATTTGTATGTATGTTGTATTTTCCATTCACTGCTATATGTTATTATGCTTTTATGCCATCATGCCTAAATTGTAGCAGTCAAGATATGGAAATTAACTTCTATACCTTAATTTAGATAAGTTGCCAATTTTTATCTCATTAGAACGTTCTCTCGTTCATATGAATATTAAGCCTTATTTATGCATTATAATTATCATATTAGTATAACCAAATCAACGTAATTAACGTAATAAATGCGACTAGGAAAGGATTCGAATTTGAAATGTCTCGATATATATATATACATATATATATATGTATATATATATATACTGATTACTTGTGCGTGCGTATAGAATGGCTTTACATATATTAATAGTGACACACAAACGCGAGGTTAGTTTCCATTTGTGGTAGAAGCCTGGCCGGAACCGACCAGCAAATCCAGCAACCACAAGTAGACCCAACTAATTTGAGAGGTTTGGGTGCTATGGGCCATTCAAACTTAGTACACTACAACACGAGGTTAAACCACTTGTAGTAGAAGTATACCCGGAACCGCTTGGCATATCCAGCATCTACATGTATACGGTTTAATGTGAGAGGTCTAGAGTGTATATATATATAACTATATATATAAGTCTATTATGTGTGAAAATAGGCAGGTTTAGTATGCCTTGAGAAGGTCTTAAGTGGATGACCCACCCTTATCAGATTTGAAGTAAGTATATGGGTCCTCCTTCTCTAAAAGTGGTTAGGAAAAAGCGGTAATGAAGTAGGTTAGTTCACGGGGGATGTCCACTTCCTCTAGGAGCTTATAGGGGATCAACTAGGGACAGGATTGGTATATAGAAGATATGAGGCCATTGCATGCTCACCAACTGTCTAATGGAAGTCTTAAGCGACATAGGTGTTCTTCCGTAGTATCAGTTAAGTAGTAACGTTCACAATGCTACTTCTCATATTACAATTGAGAGTATAGACTTATGAGCGTTGATGTATTAGGATGGGGCCTTAAGGGTCCAGGGTCCACCTTAGGGTTATAAGTGATCATGAGAATCTCTACCTCCATATTATCCTTCTGCTATTGCTGAATTCCAGAAAGGTTAGAAATTTCTCTTATATTCCTCTAACCCCCATTGTTATCTTTTCTCTAATCTAAATTAATATAGATTTTATTATGAATTCTGGAATTTAGTTTTATATATGTATAAGATTCTGAAGATGATTCTTACATATATATTAGGAGGATTGGAGCACGTTTATCACGAAGGCTGAACACATATCTGAATCTACAATAAGAATTCTATTGTTCTTCCTTTTAGATCTGTGAGTGGAATATTGTGTTCTTAGGCATACTCTATTTTTTAATAGATTAACATGTTGATAGCTATGCCTAAGAGGATTTGGCAAACAATAACATCAATACAAAAAACCCCAATCCTCTATATTATATTTGCATAAGAATTGTCATGTTATTTGGGTTTGTGGATTTGGACAATATTGGATTGAGAATGAAAGGGGTGTTGTTGTATCTACTTTGTGTAATTCACTCTTAGGTAAACATTTGATTGTAACCTAAATGGGTTTAAATTTGGCTTGTTCCATGATTTGATTAGGTTTGGGTTATATTTTGAATCTAAACGTATTCATACTTGAAATATATCAAATATAAATGTTTTTATATGCAAAACACCAAAAAGGGGTGAATTAGATAAAGTGGAGCCTATGAATATACATGTATATATTATATGTGTATGTTATACTCTATTCTTGATCCATTATTGAAATCATTCCAATAAGCCTAGGATGCAAGTTGATTTTGTATGTATATTGTATTTTCCATTCACTGTTGTATGTTATTATGCTCTTATGCCATTATGCCTAAATTGTAGCAGTCAAGATATGGAAATTAACTTGTATACCTTAATTTAGACAAGTTGACAATTTTTATCTTGTTAGAATGTTCTCTCGTTCATACGAATATTAAGCGTTATTTATGTGTTATAATTATTATATTAGTACAGCGTAATCAACGTAATGTTAACATAATAAATGCGATTAGGAAAGAATTTGAATTTGAAATGTCCCCACATATATATATTGATTGCTTGTGTGTGCGTATAGAATGGCTTTACATATATTAATATTGACACACAGACACGAGGTCAGTTGCCATTTGTGGTAGAAGCCTGCCCGAAACCGACCGACAAATCCGGCAACCACAAGTAGGCCCAACTAACGTGAGAGGTCTGGGCGCCATGGGGCATTCAAACTTAGTACAGTATGACACGAGGTTAAACCCATTTGTAGTAGAAGCATGCCCGGAATCACCCGACATATCCGGCATTTATACGGTTTAATATGAGAGGTCTACTGTCTGTATATACTATGTATATAAGTCTATTATGTGTGAAAATAGGTAGGTTTACTACGCCTTGAGAAGGTCTTAAGTTGCTGATTCTCTTCTTGTCTAATTTGGTCTTAAGTGGTTAGGACTAGGATCCCTCTGAAGGTTTATTCCATGGATAGGAACCAAAGTCATAGGACCCACTCTTAGTAGATTTGAAGTAAGTTTATGGGTCCTCATTCTCTAAAAGTGGTTAGGCATAAGCGATAACGGAGTAGGGTAGTTCACGGGGAATGTCCACTTCCTCTAGAAGCTTATAGGGGCTCAACTAGGGACATGATTGGTACATAAAAGATATGTAACCATTGCATGCTCACCAACTGCCTAAGGGAAGTCTTAAGCGACATAATTATTCTACTGTAATATCAGTTAAGTAGTAATGCTCGCAATACTACTTCTCATATTACAATTGAGCGTATAGACATAAGAACATTGACGTATTAGGATGGGGACTTCAGGGGCTAGGGTCCGCCTCAGGGTTATAAGATATCATGAGAATCCACCTTTAATAGGGCCATAAGTGATCGAGAATGCCTACCTCATTGGGTCTTTAGCCTAAAAACTCTAATGGGAGATTGACTTGGATATCCCCCGCATTGGTTAAATACTTGGTGTTTGTGTGTTTAGACATACCTTGACATATGTAACCTGCTAAAAACTAGGGTATGGACTTTAAGTAAACATCATATTTCAATTACACAGAACTTTATGTTTTGACCCCTCTCATTAACATATCCAACAGGTCAATAGATGAGGTAAAAGCCATGGATGAAATCATGATGGGGGCTGAAAACGAAGACGAAGTCGTCATGCTATTATTAGTTGTTATTTCTTTACTTCTTTTGGAAACATTTGAGAATGAATTTATTGATGTACCCATGGAACAAATGTAATCTTGACAGTTGTGCTGGAATTTTTTGATTTTTAATAAAGTGGTACATCTTATTATAGTATTATATTTTCTCTTCCGCTATGTGAGATTTCCACTCGAAGTGTATGTATATGTTATTTGTGCAAATGTAATTCCTTACGGGAACCAACGACCCGTTTAGAATGGTTCTAAGTTTCAATGGGTCTTTTCTAGGTCGAAATTTAGATTTATTCCAGGCGGGTTGTTACAATTCTCCAATGAAAATAGATGGAATAGTGTTTTGGGAAAGTAAGTGAATTAAAAAAGGGTTTATATAATATAATATTCATTTTAAATCCAAATGCTCAAATGAAAACCAACATCCATTTTATTTTTGCATGATCAAACGATATGTCTGATCGTCACAAAATTTGATAGCTTGAATCACTACAACGATATGGTTCTAATGGTACAGGTACCGTCAAAGTCCGAGACTATGTCTTGGAATGATAATTTTACACGTATTTCGAGACAGTTTTAATGCTCAAATCGCTCGATCTCGAAATATAGTCACCATATACCTTTTATTCACATAACGAACAATCCAAACTCAGTGGAACTAGTCTCGAGTCCTTATTTGATTGTTTATGGAAAAACTTCTTTAGGAACTGTCACTCAATAAGTTCACGATCAATATTTAAATATAAGATCGTTAAAATATGGGTCGTTGCATAATTACACTAAAGCGAATATTAAGTAACTAGGGGATTACCATATATTATCAATTGGATAGTAATGCAAGGTTCACATTGGGTAGGTTTTAAATGACAATGGTCTACCTATTCGTTAGGTATTAAGTGACTACTATCATCTCTTACATTGTCAGGTATGCATATATGTGTATATATATATATATTTATGCATATATATATATATGTGTGTGTGTGTGTATATGGTATAAGTGACACAGTCTACTTATAGATGAACATATTAAGAGGTCGGCTGAATTCGCCTCGGGGTATTAAGTGATAGTGAGGACCCACCACCTTCCTCGTGGAATGAAGGTATTAATTAGTTGGAGGATCCATCCTTTTGAGAAGGTATTAAGTAATTATGAGACTCACCTCTTCCATATCATATTGAGTAGACAAATCTGCAGTCTTGTTGATTTCGTAGACATATTAATTCATGTAAATTATATTGTGAAATACTATAAAGATAAGATTTAAAATTTTATTCATCAAAACATGTTGTTCAGACCTATGCAATTAAAGCGCTTAGCAATTCTATAGCGGTGTAGGTGCAAAAATGCATAGTGGGGATAAATCGGGAAAATAGCGGAGGCGCAAAAAATACATATTAGATGTAAAACCAAATATTTGAAAATTAGTAAATAATCTTTCTCGTATTATTTTCCTGCAAGGAACTAATATTAATTAATCATATATAAAAAGAAATCAAAGAAGGGGATGACCATTTGGATACAAAATTAAACATAATTGAAGAGACATTGAATCATGACCGTTGGATTATTTTGT
The DNA here is from genome assembly GCA_030737875.1 of Allium sativum. Classification (NCBI taxonomy): domain Eukaryota; kingdom Viridiplantae; phylum Streptophyta; class Magnoliopsida; order Asparagales; family Amaryllidaceae; genus Allium; species Allium sativum. The sequence goes on from JASFAX010000399.1 coordinate 9,875, forward strand.
CTTTATGTGGAGAGGTGCAATTCATCGGGTGATCGAATGGTGTAGGTTTATTTTGTCACCAATTGTGTTAGAGATTTGTGTCTAAATAGACTTTCCCATCAAAGAATATCATATTTATGCATGCTAAATTTGACGAGTGTAATTGATTATTACCATATATTAAGAGCTTATGTCTTAAATTCAGCCCTTTACGCTAAATTTACTCAGTTTTTTAAATAGGGAACTAGCTAAATCAAGCTCAATGTATTAATGTTGCTAAAGCGGGTGCTAAAAAGTATTGATTCAGCGGATGCACCGGAAAATAACGGGGTTACAAGAGGATCTACTGTTCATCAATGCTAAATTGAAATAACATAGCGGTTGAAGAGCGCTATGGGCTGTACGGGATGTTGCGGGGCTTTAACTGCATAGGTTCTGACTCACTTCTCATAACAACACAGATCATAATAGCGTTTCAGGGTGACGAAAGTTGGTGGGTAGAAGCGATTACTTGTGGCAACTTCATATTATTTTAGGATTATTCTTTTGTACCCATGAGGTTGTATATAAGAGATTTCTTTCTTATTTTATGATGGTTTTACAGTTCTTATACTAAAAATTGTAATATTTATGATTTTAGAGATAAATGGGTACATGTCTAATATTATATTTTGATCCATCTGTTGTGAGATCTGACCATATAATAGCTGTTGTTAACCATCTTTTTTGGCAAAAGCTACCACGAATCAGATTGAAGCCTAATATCCAGAAATGCGCCCTTCAGCATTGCACAATCAGCCAATTCGGATAATTCACGCTCTAGGAAGTCCAGCCAAAGCTTGGTCCAAAATAGGCCTCCTTCAGGCGTCGGCCCGAACCAGTTCCTACCAGCTGACAACCCACTCTGGAAAATTTGCTCTCCCATCGACCAAGAAAATCGCTCCCATAAAAGGCGCATCGACCGAGTATCTCGGATCTGCATGGAAACATCCAGCTGAGTCATTCAAATGCTCAGTCTGGCTTTTAAGGCAATAAAGGCAGTCTACCATATCCGAACAGAGCTCTACTTTTGATATACCTCACCACGATGGCCACGTAAGCCGCTACTTCCAAGAATACTATTAATGAGTAGTGGAATGGGTCCTACCGTCGCTATTGCTATCAATGATCGAGCTCCACATGTCCAAGCTTCGAAAAAAGAGGAAGGCCACGTGGCGGCTCGCTCAGCCCATGTTTTCACCTATAAATACCTCAAAGCTCAAAGACGAAACGGACTTCTTCTGAACTTGGGATTCTTAAGGCTTCTCTTGGGATACTCTCCTCTTCCCTTAAGATCTCCAGTCTCATGGCTAACTCAATAAAAATATAGCTATTTTCTCTTCTTTCCTAAAACCGAAAAAACTTTGTACTTGTAATCTAAAGAAGATCAATACATATAAAGTGGACGTAGGCACAGTCTTTTGCCAAACCACTATAAAAAGTTTTGCGTGTCCCCTGTTCTCTTTACTTTTTTTTGCACTTTATAATCATTGTTCATGTGTCATTCACACGATTGGGGGTTGGCTATCATTAGTGACCAACTTTTGACGTCAACACTTTGGTGTGCCCGGTATGGGAAGACACACCGACATACCCTCCGACCTTCTGCTAGTTTGAATGCATGGCGAACAAGCGGAAAAAAGATGCAACATCTTACCGTCCCACAAATGCAGATGCAGCCGGGACACACGCTGTGGAAACAAGTCTGGAAGCCTCCTCTCATGAAGACGTGTCCTAATATGTTACCCAGGATGACATAGATAAGATCATTACGGAATTCAAAGACCATATGACATCTCAGGGTAAACTCCTCGAACAACAGCAACAGTTGATGGATCACCTTCTTGGTCGAGTGGAGACAGGATTAAACGCTGCAACATCAATTCCTCCACTGACCAGGACTGGGGTAACAACCGATCTTCAGTCTGCATCCAATTAGGCCATTGATCAGATCCAACCTTTGCTTCCTCCTGGTTCGGCTCCACCTCCCGAACAATCACAGCCAGGAGTATCGCTTCCAGCAACAAGCGCAGACGCAGTTTCTCAGGAGGTCCGCGATCGAGATCTAGGTCGTTCGACCACTTTGCCTCCACTCCTGGGGATAGCTCGACCCCCCGGACCTATCGAGAAACTACCGGGCCCATCAGAATAAATGCCATTCCCATTACAGCCCGCAATCTTACCGCATATCAGTCTAACCACTCTTCCCCATCAACGAAGAGCTAGCGCAACCTTCCCTTCGAACCAAGGAGACCACTCTACCATATCGGTCCTCACCAGAGCAGAAGGAAATGCTACCGTAGACCTTTCTAACCTCGCTCCAACCGCGGGCAACCCTGAGCTCCGAACATCACATGCTATGCCGGATCAGCATGGACTTTCTGTTATGGGTACGGCTCGATCCAATCCTTATCAGGTTCAAGAGGGGCCATCCTTCCCAGAACCACCAGCTGGAGTTCATCCTCACTCTCAACTTCATTCAACTCTAGAAGTCCGAGCCCAGCTAACGGCCGCCCTTTCAAGCATGCTTTTGCTAGATCCTCGTACCGAAGTTCTTCCAAATGCAGAGCTAAATTCATGGCAACGACTCCTCGGAGATGGAAGCCAGCTTGCAAGCATCATCCGACATTTCACTCGGGGCACCTCTTCTCAGCAGGATATAGATAATGTCCACCGCAGCCCCTTCACCAGGGAAATCAGAAACTCCCGAAACCCTCCAGACTTCAAGTTTCCAGCTATCGAGCCCTACAACGGTCGGACTGACCCGACCATACACCTTATGCGATATATGCGCCATATGGAGGTGCTTGGCGCATCGACCAATGTCATAGCCAAGTGCTTTCCACTCTTTCTCACAAATATAGCCAGCATGTGGTTTCAGCAGCTAACAACGGAGTCGATCGACAGCTGGAACATGGTGGTCACCCGTTTCATCGGACAGTTCATAGTGCATATCTCCCGACCAAAGAGTGTCATGTTCTTGTCCACCATCAAGCAGCGATCAAGAGAAACACTTTGATCCTTCCTCGAGAGATTCAACGCGGCCGTAGCATCAGTCGATCGACCGGAACCGTCAATGGTGCTAATGGTCGCCATTGCAGGAGTTCAGAATTGATCAGAATTCTCAATCTCTTTAACCAGAGATCTCCTCAAGGATATAGAAGATTTCTATGCCGAGGCCGAGCAATTCCTCCGACAATAAAATGACAGCACTGAGATGGAGAGCCTCGAGGTCCCCGCCACCAAACAAGGAGGTCCGTCTAACACTAATGGCTAGAATAAAGGAAGAGGAAAGGCCTCAGAAAACAATGAACACAACGTACAACCTTGAAGAGAAAATAAGTATGACCAGTACACCGAGCTCAACTATTCTCTGCTCGACATCTACCTTGACATACGAGGGTCCCTGCCTTTTCCAAGACAACCTCGACGAGAACCAACCCAGATGGATCTCGATTCCAGCAAGCACTGCATATTCCACAACGTAGCTGGTCATAGCACCAATGAATTCCGGCATCTGCGCGATCTCATTGAGGATCGAGTCAGACGAGTGGAGCTTCCCGAATATGTCAAGAAAAACGCACCGGCCTTCCCGTCACAATCTTCTGCCCAAGCTCCTCAGGTCGATCCTCGAGCTCCTAGAAATGGGAAGGACCCTGAGTCTAGCACTCGCGGCATTATCATTAATTAATTAGATGTAGATGTTTTTTAGTTTTCTTCCAATAAAAAGGATATGTTGATGTACACACGTACGTGGTTAGGATTTAGCTCCTAGGCATGCTCTGGAATCGGCAGTCATCCTCTTAGAATTTATTTCTGTTTTCTTGTAATAATTCCTTAACAAGAAATGATCTTTTCTTTTTTGCAAACATGGATTATGTTTGTATGATTTAATTCGAGCCTGAATAGCACTCACTAACTCGAATATGGTTAGTGTTGAGCCATCGTGTAATGACCCGCATTTTTACTATTGAATAATTAATTAATGTAATTATTAAATATCGATTTAACGATATCGATAACTTGAATTAAATAATATTTATATTTAATCAATATAAATAATAAAATAATATATTTCCGGAATAATCGGAAATAACAGAATCCATGATATGGTGTGAATTGGACAATTTAAAATATATAATTCAGTTTAGAGTTGAATTATATTGACGAATATATTATATAAACGATAATTGAATGTATAATTATATTTTATAATTATAATCGAGCTCGAAATGGCGCGGCAGTTCGCTATTTGGCGATTTGAACTTCAACTGGATATACAGGGTCCGTTTTAAATCGGATTTCTGTGAAACAAGAAACGTTAGGAGCTGGTGAAGTATATTTTTCTAGTGGAAGAGAAAAATCGGGATTTTGTCGTGTAGATTTTGATTTATGTCCAAATAAAATTTTAGAAAAGTCGCTGTGGAATTCCTTTATAATTTATAACGATTTATTTATATTATAAAAGGGTTTTTAATATAAATCGAATATTGATATAATTGGGAACTTTGAAATATTGATTTAGGAATTCATATAGGAATATTGTGGAGTTGTATGATATCGTATGTGAATATATACAATAATATTTATTTATAAATATTTAATTTAATTGTTTTTTAAATATATTTAATATTTAAAAGGGTTTATTTAGAGCTTTAAAAATAGCCAGTTTTGCAAATGACCTCAGAATTCGACGAAACCAATTTTGTTGGATTCGTAATGTCAAATTATTGTTAGATTTCAATTTCCGTGATTTTTGAAGTCCTATTTGGCCATACCGATTTTTAATGTGAAAAACAGTCAGTATTTCGATGGTTAAAAATACGCTGTGTGAGCATACGAAGTCGGAATTCGACGAAACCAGTTTCGATGGGACCGTAATGTCGAACTGTAGCTGCATGTCCAGTATCATGATTTTTGGGTATGTTATGTGACGGTATGGATTTTTTAAACAGTAAATATGAACAACGATGAATAAAATTATCATAAATAAAATATCCTAACTAATTTTATGATAAAAACCAAGCCATATCTAATCTTTTTCAGCCACACAACATCCCCATCTCCGTTATAAAACCATTGTGTTAAGCTGCCACTTCTTTCTTTCAAAAACCAAAACGCAACCTTTGAAAACCCTAATCAATTCATATAAAAATCTAAAAATCGCTCAACATATATATTGGGAATCCTCATCTCATGTGCTTCAGTTCTGGGTGCTTTTTGATTGGATCGATGATGTTTCGTTGTCGCTGGTTTTGACTACAGTAGATTAGGGTTCCTGAAATCAAACGATGGGAGCAGCGATTTGTAGTTTCGAGTTCATAAGTGGATTCCTGGTGAAGATAGGAGGCTCTCGTGTGTCTTTTTATGGAACTCGACACAAAAAGTGTCAATGTATGCCGTGATCTCGAGTTGAGACGCGACATGGATACTGACGTCGAGTGTTGTAAAACCAGGGTGGAGGTGTAGAGATTTCGAAGTGAAGTGGAATGATGGTTTTAGTTTTGGGATCGATGAAGTGATGAAGGAGCAAGGAACGGCTGAAGAGATCGGAAATGGCCTATTGTTGAGGAGCGACGGGGTAAGTTTCTGGTATTGGGGAAGATGGGTTGGAGGGACGTGGGTATGGGCCGGTGAAAATCTATTGAGTGGGGCCCAATTCTTTATATAAATTAAAGTTTTATTTAAATATAAACGTATATTAACTTCTTAATGTTGTATCTCGATCATATGATATCAGAATTTCGAACCGTCGGATCCGTTGGGATCGTATGGACGGGAGCTACACAAATGGAATTGGCTGTGAGTGGATTTGAGCTCGTTTGAATTTATGGCGAAATTAATTGTTTGATTCAAATCAAACAACAGTTTATCGTTCTTTAATGATGAACTGCCAATGTGAGTAAAACTCACCAACTCTGAACAGTTATATTTTTATAGCATATTCTTAGAACTGATAATTATCTGTTGCTTGCTATGTGTTAATTATTTGGTTGAATTGCTTATGTATTAGTTGAAATCATAGATAACGATATATATAAAAATCGTTAATCAGATATCGATTTTGTTTATCAGAATATTTCATATCGAAGTGAAATCGATGTTATTATATTGTTTAACATATGTGGATGCAGGGAAACAGGTTGGAGGAATCCAACTGGATTCCTCAACATTTATTTTACTGTTTTTCCTATATTGTGATATATGATGTGATATATAATCTGTTGTTGATTATGTGTGTTTGAATGATATCGAAATGTTATTTGGTATTTTAAATACCGTAAGAAATACTGGGATGTAAAAAGGGAATTTTCAAAGTATATTTTGAAAATAAATTATTTATATAAAATCAATGGATTTTATATATATATATAAGGAAATAATTATAAAATCAAAAGAGTTAAAAAGGAATATATTTGTAAAACAAATATAAAGGAAATTATTTGTAAAACAAATATAAGGAAATATATTTGTAAAACAAATACAAAGGAAGATATTTGCAAAAACAAATAGAAAAAAATATATTTGTAAAACATTTACAAATAGAAAAAAGGAATATTTGTAAAACATTTACAAATAGAATTTAAAAGGAAATATTTGTAAAACATTTACAAATAGATTAAATGGAAATATTTATTTATAGGAAATAAATAGAATGTTATAAAAGAAATATTTATTTGTTAAATAAATAGGAAAGATAAAAGAAATATTTATTTGTTAAATAAATAGGAAAGATAAAGGAAATATTTATTTGTTAAATAAATAGGAAAGATGAAGGAAATATTTATTTGTTAAATAAATAGAAAAGATAAAAGAAATATTTATTTGTTAAATAAATAGAAAAGATAAAAGAAATATTTATTTGTTAAATAAATAGAATTGAAAAGGGAATAGTTATTTGTTAAGTAAACAAATAGAAAAGGAGATAATCCAAAGGAGATGATTCAAAAGGAAATGATTCAAAGGAGATAATTCAAAGGAATTAATCAAAGGAGTTAATTCAAAGGAATTAATCAATGGAGATAATTCAAAGGAATAAATCAAAGGAGTTAATCCGAAAGAGTTAATCGAAATGAGTTAATCGAATATTAGTTATTCGATTAATGTTAACAAGTTAGAGTTAGAGTTAACCAGTTAGAGTTAATCAGTTAGAGTTAACCAGTTAGAGTTAATCAGTTAGAGTTAACCAGTTAGAGTTAGGGTTAACCAGTTAGAGTTAATCAGTTAGAATTAACCAGTTAGAGTTAGAGTTAACCAGTTAGAGTTATTCAAATGGAGTAAATCGAGTAGAGTAATTGAATATAGTTCATTCGAGAAGAGTTATCGAATATAGTTATTCGAAAGGAGTTATCGAATCTAGTTATTCGAAATGAGTTATCGAATCTAGTTATTCGAAAGAGTTTATCGAATATAGTTATTCGAAAGGGAGTTAATCGAATAGTTTATTCGAAAGGAGTTATCGAATATTAGTTATTCGAATAGAGTTAATAGTGAGTTAAACAAATATAGTTTATTCGAAGTGAGTTAAATATAGTTTATTCGAAGTGAGTTAATCGAATCTAGTTATTCCAAAGGAGTTATCGAATATAGTTATTCGAAAGGAGTTATCGAATATAGTTATTCGAAAGGAGTTATCGAATATAGTTATTCGAAAGGAGTTATCGAATCTAGTTATTCGAAAGGAGTAAATCGAATATAGTTTATTCGAATAGAATTAAAGGAGTTATCGAATATAATTTATTCGAAAGGAGTTAAGTGAAAAGAGTTAATCAAAAAAAGTTAATCAAATAAAGTTAATCGATTAGAGTTAAATCAAAAAGAGTTAATCCAATAGAGTTAATTGATAAGAGTTAATTGAATAGAGTTAATCGAATATAATTTATTCGAAGAAAGGTTTTCGAATCTAGTTATTCGTAAGAGAGATTATCGAATATAGTTATTCGAAGGGAGGAGTTGTCGAATAGAGATTATTCGAAAGAGAGTTACGAAAGGAAGTTTGTTAAAGGTTAAAAGATAAACTTTGTCTATTCCGAAGTTAAAACGTTGTTCAGTTAAGGTCTGAGAGGTAATTATACCCCAACTTGATTGACTTCCTTCTTAACTAAGGAAAGGGCTAAGGTTTGATAGTAAAGGATGGTTAAGTAAATTTAGTTAATAAGTGTAATGGTCTGAGTTGGCATAGCGATGGTTTGTTTAAACATCTGTCTAAGTCCAATGTAGGAGCTTTGGAAATGTTTTCAAAATAAGAATTAGAAATGTTTTCTAAAATAGGAAACAAGAAATGGAAATGTTTTCCAGTGTTAATAACATATATTTTCTAAATTTAGAAAATAAGAAATGTTGAATATATGGAAACAGGAAATGACAAATGGAATAAATTAGTGATAAATTAATTTAAAGGATAAAAGTTGATTGGTGATTGATCGATGTAATTTCCATCTGGAAATAATATCGTTGTTTGCACACGTGTTTTTCTTTGATAGTTAACTCACCGACTATCAAAGTCTTGACCATTTTAATGTTGTTAACATGGAGACACCGGTTGTATTATTATCCGAAGAACCACTCCGTATTGCATAAGCATTGCAAATCATATATATCAAAGATAATTGAAGACGGAGTAAAGTGCAAGGGCTGTTGTATAAATCTTAGGTAAAGATTTCCTAAGATGGTTGTATTGAATAGTGCCTTCGGTTTGTCCAGTCCCAGGACAACTTGTATGGACGAATGTCTAACAGAGTATATCTAAAGGATCGCGTAAGTTGATCTCTTCAAACGTAGTTACGTTTGGTGGCGGAGGAATTCGTTTCTCTTAGCTGTATACCCGTGGTATTTTTGGGAAATCAATTTGTGATTTGGCGGGTATGACGATGTGGCATTCAAAGTGAATAATTGTGTGATCTGTTAGAGATAAGCATGGCCTCTAGCCTCACAACTGGGAAATGACAAAAATCGGGCAGGCAGCATGGCTATGTAGGTCGCACCTATTAGGGTGTATAATCACCTGATTTTGAGTTTCATTTACTTCTAAAAATCTATTGTCGATGCTGTCCCATTCGGGAAACGGTTTGCTGATCCCAACCGTTGGTGATATACATTCGATACACTCAAGCGAAATGAGTGGTCGGTCATGTGTGGCCGGGTTGCAAGATGTTCTTGTTGAACCCAGTGTATTCCTCTCTAGAGGTACACTAGCAGAAGGTGGTTCCATACCTTGTCATAGTTGGAAATCCATTACCCAATACGTGCTTGTGGTTTTGATTGTATACTACATATGTAGAACGTGAGATGAAAGCGTTTCTTCTAGATGATTATTATATTTTAGTTGATAGACATTATTATAATATAAATGAGTTTGATATAAAGATTATTTGGATTCTCATAAGGGAAAAACCCGTTCCATTATACGACGTGGTCTTATGAGATATCGTTTACTTGTTCAAACTGTTTTAACTGTTTTACTCATACCAGTCCCATGACTGACCCGGAGTTTATTTTGTTTTGTTTTACCTAAACTCTTGGGTGCCCAAATTTTGTACAGACAGTCAAGTTGAGACGACCCGTAACTTCACCGGTAAGGAAAGCCCGGATACTTCGAGCTCAACACACAAAAGAACGCAGATAGAAGAACATTACATTGTATATTACAACAATTTCATCAGAATACAAGAATATACAGAGTATGAATGAATAAATTACATTCGATAAATATCAGAGATTACTATACATTATATAGCAGCGGAAAATAATACAATACACAACTAGAAGGAGATATACGGATACAAAGCCTTCCGGATATCGTTCCAGCTGTAAATCAGGATCCTGTGAATATAAATATGCAAAACCAAAACTACTAGCTTCCCGTGTCAAAATAAGGACACCCAGAGTTTAGGTTAAAACAATAAACTCCAAGTCAGTCATGTGACTGGTGTGAGAACTAAAACAGTTATTAATCTTTATTTTAAAGTTCGGTAAATCAAGGGACCACGCCGTATAACACGGAACGGGTTTCCTCTCAAGAATACCAGTGCATAAACAAACAGCGCAATGCTAAATAAAGAAAATGAAGCTATTATAAGACCCAGGTCCATCACACAATGCAACGCAAGCCGGAGGATAGGGTTTTTACCTTATAATAGCCAAGAATGCTTGATACGCTAAATTTCATCTTTTGATTCTTAATCAGACTCCAACCGTAAATTAGTAAGAGAACGATTCCCTAAGTATTAACCCCGAAGGCCGAAACCAACATCAGACCCAATACCCAGGAAGCCACCCATCTTAGCCCGTTTCCAGTTAGTTTCTGATTTTATATACAATCATAAATATCAATCATAGACGGCATGGGTACCATATATCATGTCGCCATACTGGTTCTACAATTAAAACCGCAAAATCACGTATTTGGAAATTGGATTTCCATCTGTGAACCGGGCAAAAGATAGTCCTCAACCGATTCGAGACGCTCTAGCCCGTGTCTCAGGAACAGCCGCAACTGCCCCTTGGATCGTCAGGGCCGGTCCACCGATGTGGATTATAATGCCTGAACACTACGTTTCCCCTCCCTTTGGGGCGTAAATGAGCCAACAAATGACTCCATCGGCTTCACATAGTCACCGATATATCCGAGGCGCCTCGCAACATTGCAACAACCACATAAGTCAAACTCGTCAGGGCGTGTAAAACCACTGACGCCACTTCTAACTAGAAAGAAACGCATGTACCCCCTGAGGTCCTTCTCCCGTTTCTGGTTCACAACCGGGGTGTGAGGCTCGTGAATCCACGCTACACAAAGCTATGCCACACAGGCTGTGCTTTGATCATCAACCACAAGACTCTGCTTTTCAACAGAAGCCTTGATCATTTGCATCTTAGCATGCCACACAAGCAAACCACTCCATGCAACCGATATCCATCAATCACACAGAATGATATCCAATGTCAGACACACAGTCCATTTACAAGTCCGTTCTGGGTCTGAACGAAACCGGAGGCACCTAGTACCCCGCCATATCCATCGATCTCCAAGTACGTCTGGACGATCACTAACTGATTCCCTCCTCTTGGGTGTACGGCCCAATCAAGATCATCAGTAATTATCCAAACGACGTGAAGACCTCTGGTCTTCAACCACCGTTTTCATCTTCGACTTATCATCGTATCAGTTATTCAGAATGGGATAAACCCAGCCTTTCTGAATAACTCGCGTATATAATAAACAAGTGTTACACAAACACAACATACGCCTCAATCCAGTTCATCAGTCACTAACCGTAAATTAATCAAGAGAATAATTCCCCAAATATTAAACCCGAAGGCCGAAACCAACATAAGATCAATACCCAGGAAACCATTCTGCTTAGCTAACCTACAGTTAGTTTCTAAATTTCACATTCTTAGGGAGAGGTTCCCATTAATTTTACCAAAGATAAATCCCTTTAAATTTATTCTTTAATCTACTTTTGAATATCAATTCAAACTAGTCGGGATTAGCGATCCACACCGAAGTGATCATTTATTTTATTTCCCAATCCCAACCTATTCATCCCATGAAGTAAAACTGGTAATACTTCATATCTAACATCACGGTGTTATCGGTAAATTCAATTACCATTTCACGTTTAAATCTAATTAAAGATTTAACTATCGCCTGGAGCAAAAACTGGTGATACTCCATTCTCGATCTTTTCAATCTAATTAAAGATTCATTAAAACTCCACTTAGTTTTCATCTTGACTGGGTTAAAGAATCAATGTCATTTAAAACACGGTTCACGATAAACCAAAATCACATTCCATTTCAATCAGTCCCCAACCATAAATTAGCAAGTGAGCAATTCCCTAAGTATTAACCCCGAAGGCCGAAACCACATCAGATCAATACCCCAGAAACCATTCAACTTAACTAATCTCCAGTTAGTTTCTGATTTTCTTAACTCCTTTGGGTCTAAGAACAGTATTATTGAAGATACCGTTCACGACAACCCAAAATCACATTCCATCAATTTTCGGGTTAAAGAACAAGTGTTATTTAAAACACTGTTCACGATAAACCCAAAAATCAATACCAATTCAATTCCAATTAAATATCATTTAATTGGTACACTTCATTAAATCTAAATAAAAAGATTTAATCTTTTCTCAATTGGGCTTAAGAACAGTGTTAATGAAGACACCATTCACGACAAACCCAAATCACATTTGATATTAAATACAAGGCTCTGAATAGAAAATATATCGGCTTATATTCAATATCAAATTCTACGGACCAACAAATATCGTATTGGAAATAACGATATATATATATATATATATATATATATATCTTTCAAATTTCCATAACAACATCTGTATAATCATGAAATCCAACATCGAACTATTCCGAAGATGATTTCGATTCAAATCCATTCTAATTCAATCATTGGAAATCCTGGTTATTTTCAAAACCATTTCAAATTCAATTTATTTATTTTAAAATAAATAAATTATTATTCTAGTTCAAAACTAGTTCATTCGATAAAAATCTATTTTTATCTTTTCAAATATGGAGTTTTTCATCCCAATTCTTCACAAATCATTTCTTATGATTTTACACAAATTATTGATATTTTTAATAATTTTATCAAGGCCCGTACAGTCGATTTCCATCAACGGCCATCGAACTGCACTTACAGCAACCTTTTCCATTTGATTTGGACATAATTCCAAATCCAACCGTTAGATTTCAAATCTCTAATATTCGTTAGAAAGCTCTTTTCGATACGAACCCAACGGTTCCGGTTTTAGGAGAATCCGACGGTCGGATCTCCCGCAATGTCCATTCGAAGTCAATGGTCGAAATTCACGAACTGTCGCGGCGCGACGCGTTCTATTCAGGCCATTATATTATATATATAATATATACTTCATCGATTTCCTTTTAAAACGTATTTTATAAATCGTTTTAAATTCGTTTTCAAAACGATTTCAACTTCATTTCAAATTCAAATCAAAAATTGAATTTTTCCTCATAAATTCATTTTAAATTCATTTCAACTCGATTTCAATTCAAATCGGTTTCAATTTAAATCGATTTCAGTTCAATTTCAAAACGTTTTAAATTCAATTCAAAAACAATTTCAATTCTATTTCAATCTAATTCGAATTTCAATTCTTTTCAATTTAATTCGAATTTCAAATCATTTCAATTTAATTCGAATTTCAAATCATTTCAATTTAATTTGAATTTCAAATCATTTCAATTTAATTCGAATTTCAATTCATTTCAAAATATCAGATTTTGAGGTCACTTTCGATATTCATTATAAAATGAATAAAATCGATATAAATATCGTTCACGTCAAAATGGCGTCAATCTAATCAACACGACTTCATATATTTCTATTTTCAAGTATCCTATTTCAAATATTTCTATTTCAAATATTCTATTTCAAATATTTCTATTTCAGAACTGGAATGAGGCTCAATCAATTACCATATAATGTTAATTATATGGATTTTCTACAACACCTGTATAAAATAACAACGATAAATAATCAACCATCATCCAGAATGCGTTCTACACTGTATAAGCATCAAATATAAATATTTAACGCTTATAACAGCCTGTCAATCAATCGATCGACATACAGCTAATTATTGGGACTAGTGTATGTCATATATCATCCCAATACCCGTGTGGGGTTTTCAAACCATCAAACACAGATTTTATTTGTGCAGTTGGGCGATGTGTAAAATTTATCGTCCCAATCAATATTAGTCAAATGTGTGTATATAAACAAATCGTCCTATTTGTTTATATTTATTTATTCACATTCATGTTAAAAATTAGATTTTCAACTATAAAATATTTTTAACTAAATAAATATTTTATTTCATTTCACATCACATCACACAATCAACTACACATCAAAATCAAACAAACAAGCATACAAGCCGTCCATGGTCTGTGGACGACGGGTGTCGGGTGCTACTAAACACCGTCTGCATCCTGGTATATATTTCAAACTAGAAATAGATTAAAAGTGAGGTGTTCTCACCGACAGCTAAACCAATTCACCACGACTCTTCATATGTAGGAAATCTTTGTCGTGCTCGCCTTTTGTTACTTTCGTCATCCGTATGCACTACATATATAAAAATCACATTTTTATCTTCCTTAGTATATAAAAATCATATTTTTATAATCTCTACTATATAAAAATTATATTTCTTATTATCACTGCTATATAAAAATTATATTTTTTTATTACTCCGCTTCTTATATAAAGATCGAATTCTTATCCCGCTTCATATATAAAAATTATATTTTTATGTCTTTACTTCTATAAAAATTATATTTTTACTTCGTTTTCATGATAAAAATCGAATCTTTATTTCGCCTCATATAAAGAAAAATCCCATTTTTATCCTTCTACTTCCTTATAAAAAAACTCGTCTTTGTCATATTCAAAATCAAATCTTTATCCTTTCAAAATCACTTCTTTACTATTCTAAAAACCTTCTCTTTTCATGTAAAAAGAAACCATATCTTTTCTAATATAAAAAATCAAGTATTTATCATGGTTATATTCTTAAAACTGATTTTCCTTTTTACAATGTATTTACACTAAATTAATTGCTCAAAAAGGAAATCAAATGATAATAAATACATTAAAAAAACTCACCGTTGGTTATTGAAGAGGGGGGTTGATTTCGCGTTGGAGGTGGGCGGCTGGGGGAGGCCCTGCAGTGGTGCGGTGTCAGCCTTGGGCGGTGGTCTTGAATTGCGTGAGGGCGGTCTCGATTTGGGGAAACCGCGGTGGAGGTGGCGGCTTGCGTCAGAGGGGTCGGAGGGGAGGTCGATCGACGGTGGAGGGGGTCTGGCCAGGCGCGACATCGGTGAACGGCGGCAGTGGGTAGCGCGACGTCGACGAGGCCCTTTCCCCCTTTTTTTTTCTTTTTTTTCTCTGAAGTCGGGTTTTAACGATTTGGGGGTGGGGGTTGACTTAAGGAAAGGATATCTAGGGGGCATTATATAATTTTATTTATTTTTGAATCTCAAAAGGTAAATTTTTTATTTGAACTCGAAATCAAACCCACCGACTGTCGTCTCTAGCTAATTACCCCCACTCCGAACACAATGGGATATGTATCGTAAGCTGATTCGATCGTTTCGATCAGTTTTCGTCAAAATCAACATATAACTCTATATATTGAATTTGAACGTGCATTTTAATTCACTGGGGCCACATACTAACTCGAAAAATTCCAGAAAAATTATTTCTAGCTTCGTACTAACAATACGGTCCTAACAAAACTAATTTCGTCAAATTCTGAGACCGTTTGAAAAATGGTCATTTTCCAGTCGATTAAAATCAACTGAAACTGGTCAAACGCGTTTTCCTTTGCCACGCCCACAAATTGATTCGAAAAATTATGAAATTTGAAACCTAGCAATAATTTGACATCGCGGATCCAACAAAAATGGTTTCGTCGAAATCCGAGGTCGTTTGCAAAATTTCCATTTTTAAGGGCCAAAATTCCATAGCGACTATTCTGAATTTTCAACTGGGCATATCTTTTGATTCCTGCTATGAAATTTTGATTTTTCGGATTCGTTGGAAAGATATTCTCTAATAGATTCTAATATTTTTGGTTTCGCTAAAATCCGCTTTATTTTGAATCCTGTACCTTCATTTGAATTTTGAAATCGAATTATCGAACTACCGCGCCATTTTCAATTCCTTTTATATTTATAAATAAATATTTATATTTTAACGACGATATATATATATATACACGTTCTATTCTATTCAAAATAAATTTCTCGTCGTTATTATTTAAAATAATTCATTTTAAATAGTCAAAATTCGCTAAAATTGCCAAAATACAAATTTTAAATTGGCTCGGATTTTCGGATTATTACACAAGTAGTCGGGATTTACAGATACTTGAAGAGCTGGAGCAGGAGGCTTCAGGATCATATAGCTATTGTTTATTTCCGCTGTGTTGTAAGTGCTGTACTTTGGAAATGATATGTATATTCAAGTACAGATTTATATTTCAAAGTTATGATATATATTATATGTTATTCGTTCCGCTGTGAGGTTCGTGTTACTCTGATGTTGTGTTCTTCTTCTTCTATTCTAAGTTTCTATCTTATCTTTCCTCACCCTCTAACTTCTTCCTATTAACTTTTCGGTTATTTTCGATCCTTAGATGTTCGATATGTGTTGTATATCAGATAACCAAGATCGCCCTTTTTCTGGGTCGTTACACATCGCCCATAGCGCACGATCAAAGCCTGCCACCATATCTGAACCTACCCCCACAAGCCGAGTACGGTAAAAGTCTTAAGCCGAGTATGGATTATACTTGACTCCCTTTTCTGGACCACGAGCATTTACCGATCGCTGAATATAATAATCTTACATAAGTCGAGTATTAAAAACACTTGCCATAAGCCGAGTATGGTTAATACTCGCCACCTCTGTAAGCGGAGTATGCTTAATACTCGCCACATCTGTAAGCCAAGTATGGTTAATATTCGCCACCTCTGTAAGTCGGGTATGTTTAATACTCGCCACCTCTGTAAGCCGAGTATGGTTAATATTCGCCACCTTTGTAAGCCGAGTATGGTTAATACTCGCCACCTCTGTAAGCCGAGGATGGTTAATACTCGCCATCTCTGTAAGCCGAGTATGGTTAATACTCGCTATCCCTCAAAGCCAAGTGTAATAAATGCTCGCCCATGACTCTAGGTCGGGTATATTCAATACTCGATCGATTAAGACTAAAGCCTTCTCCAAACCGTGAATGGCTCACTTTATTTTTCCAGGTACTAAATCTCGTAACCGAAGTCAGAGATCATCATCTTGGCCTTAATACGGTCTTCAATGATTATCGGTTTTCTGGCCTTAATACGATCTGCTTTGATTGTCGGTTATCTGGCCTTAATACAACCATCGAGACTGTCGGATTTCCAACCTTAATATGGTCCGGTGTGACCATAGATACTCGAGCTATTGTGCTTCGAATCACATTTCAGAACACACCTCCCTCTACCGAAGAAGATGTATTCTGAGGGGCAAAGTGTTAACCGTCTTTTTTGGCAAAAGCTACCACGGATCAGATCGAAGCCCAATATCCAGAAATGCACCCTTCAGGAATGCGCAATCAGTCAATTCGGATAATTCACGCTCCAGGAAGCCCAACCAAAGCTCGGTCCGAAATAGGTCTCCTTCAGGCGTCGGCCCGAACCAGTTCCTACTAGCTGACAACTCACTCCGGAAGATTCGCTCTCCCAGTCGACTGAGAAAATCGCTCCCATAAAGGGCGCATCGACCGAGTATCTCAGATCTGCATAGAAACATCCAACTGAGTCATTCAAATGCCCACTCCGGATTTTAAGGCAATAAAGGCGGTCAACCATATCCGAACAGAGCTCTACTTTTGATACATCTCACCACGATGGCCACGTAAGCCGCTACTTCCAAGGATACTATTAATGAGCAGTGGAATGGGTCCTACTGCCGCTATTGCTACCAATGATCGAGATCCACGTGTCCAAGCTCCGAAAAAAGAGGAAGGTCACGTGGCGGCCCGCACAGCCCATGTTTTCACCTATAAATACCTCAAAACTCAAAGAGGAGAAAGACTTCTTTTGAACTTGGGATTCTTAAGGCTTCTCTTGGGATACTCTCCTTTTCCCTTAAGATCTCCAACTCTCACGGCTAACTCAATAAAAATATAGCCATTTTCTCTTCTTTCCTAAAACTGGAAAAGATTTGTACTTGTAATCAAAAGAAGATCAATATATATAAAGTGGACGTAGGCACATTCTTTTGCCGAACCACTATAAAAAGTTTTGCGTGTCCCCTGTTCTCTTTACTTTTTTACACTTATAATCATTGTTCATGTGTCATTCACACGTTTGGGGGTTGGCTGTCACTAGTGACCAATTTTTGACATCAACAGCTGCTCTGTACTATTTGTTTCTTTATTCAACTAGCAGCTTGCCTTAGAATGGTTCCAAGTTTCGTTAAGTCTTTTCCAAGCCGAAATTTAGACCCTGTCTAGGGTGGATTATTACATT
Source organism: Allium sativum (assembly GCA_030737875.1). NCBI lineage: Eukaryota > Viridiplantae > Streptophyta > Magnoliopsida > Asparagales > Amaryllidaceae > Allium > Allium sativum. The sequence continues at coordinate 27,968 of JASFAX010000399.1, forward strand.
AAATATATAGAAATAATATATAGAAATGCTTTAAATGAATTAACTTTATAGGTCCGGTAAAAATCCAACTAACTTTTTTTTAATTCACTAATAACTTCTGTTGTAGACTGATCTGATTCCAACAAAAACATATGCATATAGACAAAAAAATTGCAACACAATAATGGAATATATCACACATTTGTACTATGCTTGTCCTTGAACTAGTTGTATGCTCATAAATATTCTTGGTATAAATGTTTTACAGTACTAAAACCCCACCCGAATACCTAACTTATGCTATTACAATGTTTACTTACCAATGAATTGAAAATCCTATTTACAAACTAACCAAAAATATATTTGTTAAGAATTTATTAATAAGGTAAAAAAATCACATTCACAACTTAAATGCAGACATGGATCACAATAGTGGGACATATAAATTGGTTTTAATCACTTCTATAATCAATTCTTTTGATCATGATAACTACTTGAACACTTTTATCGACTAGACCAGGATAAAGTATATGTCTCCCTCATTTTTTTTCCATGCATGCATGTATACAACACCTTTACTTGCATATGTATGTGTTGAACTTACATCTTTTGTTGAGTAATTTAAGGTATAACAGGTTGTGCGATTTGGATTGTTTGGGATATGAGATATGGATAATAAGCTGATATCTTAGGAGATATTTATTTCTAATTTACCTTTCTCTTTACACGTGTTTTTTATGCTCCCCATAAGACTTGTTGCTAGCACATTTTTAAGTGTGAAATTAAATGCGTGAGTGCTCTCCTCATAAAGATGATAACTCATTTTACTTCCAGAAAAAGAAACTTTCAAGAGAGTAAACGAACATTTACATAAGAAGAAAGATTTGAGAGTAAAAAAAATATTAGATGCTCAAAGACTAAAACCACGAGTATGTATAAAATTAGACATAATTAGGTGATGTGAATTTTGATTCGAATGAAAGTACATTATCTATCCGGTGGCTTGATGAGCCAAACATTCATTTTCTTGAGTAATGTATGTCGCATTCAACATTCATAATATATGTAACTATGGTTATAAGATGAATTATTATTTTTCCACTAGTTAAGCTATGAATGTTTAAATGATAAAATTTACGCAAAACCTGAAAATTTTATTTCATATAATATTTATGTTTTCATACGCCGGTAATAGTACAAGCAGCAAAACTATAACTAGATGTTGATAGCTAAAAAAATTCATTACATAAACAGTTCTTCCTTAAAATAATTTCAATGTATATGCATGTCGTTATATTGTACATCTGTACCGTGGTGATATGGTTGAAGACAACCAATCTAGTTTGTGATATTGATTATTTACTTTACTTTTTTAGAATAGTAAACAATGTACTTTATAAAATCAAACAATTTTACTTTCAGCCTTTTGTTACGTGTTTATGCACTTAGACCCCTCACATTAGATTTACTACTTGTGGACGCTGGATATGCCCAGCGGTTCCAGGCAGTCTTCTACCATATGTGTAATCTAACCTCGTGTCTTAGCGCTGTTACAGTTTCTAATTACTCTAAATCTTGCATTTTCATTATTAACCAATTATCATGTTCATTATGCCCCAATTTCTCGTCCGATCTACAGTACAAGTTATGCCCAAATTTAGATCAAGAACTAGATTATACCTCCAAATCCCAAGTTTTGGCTCAAGGTACAAATTATGCCCAAAAGTCCCAATCATGTTTTACAATATGAATTATGCCCCAAATTAATCATTCCCAATCGTTCCTAATTTTGCGCGTTTGCGTATTTCAGCGATCGGCCTAGGCTTGAAGGTAGCCGGGATATAAAAACAAAAAGGGAGAAAGGGGAAGAAGAGAACAAGAATAGGCATAGCAAATAAAAGCTGGCATATGATGATAGAATTGGTCATACCAAAAGAATAGGCATAGTGACATGATTAGGCAAACTATCATAATAGGCATAAGATGACATGATTAGGCAAACTAGCAGAATAAGGATATCCTAAATAGACATATGAGATCTAAACAGTAAATTAGATATATGGTTTTCAGATTATTAATAGGCATAGGCTTAGATCCACATTTATAGGCATGTCAAGATTACATTTTAGGTGTTTATATCTAAAATTAACATAGGCTAACTGTGATTGGATCTAAGAAACAGAAGAATGGTTGCGGATGTTGAATCACAGATCATATAACCTGTTTGTTGAAGAAGACGTAGGCTAGATCAAACTATGTTGGAGCAGCACCTCGTTGTCGCTATTGAATTAGATGAATAAAACAATGGATATAGGGTCCTATTTATAGCCTAGGGTCAACGAATCTGGTCAGAAAACAAGTCCACATACGCAGAACTGAATCTGCCTCGGATCTGGGGGATGTCGACATGGGTGTCGACACCCCTGTTATGGTGTCGACCCATGGTTTGACACCACTAGGATGGGGTCGACCCCTAACGGTCTGAACTCCCGCCCTAGCCCGAGTCTTATGATTTTGAATTATTTTGAATGTTTTGTATATATATAATTTTTTTGTGCGTGTACGAACTTCAGACCTTAATATCTTCTTCATACGATGTCCGTTTTACGCAAACTTGTTGTCTGTCTTAAGCAAAATTCCGAGACAAACGCAATAGCACAGTCCGTTTTACTTAATTCTCAATATTAAATTAAGTATTCTTAATTTATCATTATAGTGTCTTTTAAAAATTATGGGGTGTTACATACTTGGTGCTTGTGTGAATGTTGTGTTCTGCGTAGACATACCTTGACATATGTAACCTGCTAAAAAATAGGGTATGGACTTTAAGTAAACACCATATTTCAATCACATAGAACTTTATGTTCTGACCCCCTCATTAACATATCCAACAGGTCAGTAGATGGGGTAAAAGTCACGGACGAAATCATGATGGGCGCTGAAGACGAAGTCGTCATGCTATTATTAATTGTTATTGCTTTACTTCTTATGGAAACATTTGAGAATGAATTTATTGATGTACCCATGGAACAAATGTAATCTTGGCAGTTGTGTGGAATTATGTGATTTTTTAATAAAGTGGTACATCTTATTTCAGTATTATATTTTCTCTTCCGCTGTGTGAGATTTCCATTCGAAGTGTATGTATATATTATCTGTGCAAATGTAATTCCTTATAGGAACCAACGATCCGTTTAAAATGGTTCTAAGTTTCGATGGGTCTTTTCTGGGTCGAAATTTAGTCCCATTCCAGGCAGGTTGTTACAATTCTCCAGTGAAAATAGATGGAATAGTGTTTTGGGCAACTAAGTGAATTAAGATAAGGGTTTAATATAATATTCATTTTAAATTCAAATGCTCAAATGAAAACCAACATCCATTTTATTTTTGCATGATCAAACAATGTGTATGATCATCACGAAATTTGACAAATGAATCACTACAATGATATGGTTCTAATGGTACAAGTTTCGTCAAAATCCGAGACTACGTCTTGGAATGACAATTTTACATGTATTTCAAGTCGGTTTTAATGCTTAAATCGCTCAATCTCGAAATATAGTCATCTATATACCTTTTATTCACATAACGAACAATCCAGACTCAATGGAACTAGTCTCGAGTCCTGATTTGATCGTTTTAACGATCAATATTTAAATAAAATATTTAAATATTAGATTGTTAAAATATGGGTTGTTGCATAATTACTCTAAAGCGAATATTAAGTAGCTAGGGGATTATCATATATTGTCAATTGAACAGTAATACAAGGTTCACCTTGGGTATGTTTTAAATGACAATGGTCTACTTATTTGGTAGGTATTAAGTGACTATTATCATCACTTGCATTATTAGATATGCATATATATATACATATATATGCATATATATATATATATATTGTATAAGTGACACAATCTACTTATAGATGAACATATTAAGAGGTCGGCTGAATTTGCCTAGGGGTATTAAGTGATAGTGAGGACCTACCACTTTCCTCATGGAATGAAGATATTAATTAGTTGGAGGATCCATCCTTTTGAGAAGGAATTAAGTAATTATGGGACTCACCTCTTCCTTATCATATTGAGTAGACAAATCTGCAGTCTTCTTGATTTCTCGTAGACATATTAATTCATGTAAATTATATTGTAAAATACTATAAAGACAAGATTTAAAATTTTATTCATCAAAACTTGTTGTTCTGACCTATGTAATTAAAGCGCTTAGCAATTCTATAGTGGTGTATGTGCAAAAATGTGTAGTAGGGATAAATCGGGAAAATAGCAGGGTTATAGCGGAGGTGCAAAAATACATATTAGATGTAAAACCAAATATTTGAAAATTAATTAATTATTTTTCTCATGTTATTTGCGTGCAAGGAACTAATATTAATTAATTATATATAAAAAAAAAATCAAAGAAGGGGATGACCATTTGGACACAAAATTAAACACAATTGAAGAGACACAGAATCATGACCGTTGAATTATTTTGTCTTTATGTTGAGAGGTGCAATTCATGGGGTGATCCAATGGTGTAGGTTTATTGTGTCACCAATTACGTTAGAGGTTTGTGTCTAAGTAGACTTTCCCATCAAAGAATATCGTACGTATGCATGGTAAATTTGATGAGTGTAATTGATTATTACCATATATTAGGAACTTATGTTAAATTCAGCCCTTTACGCTAAATTTACTTAGTTTTTTAAAAAGGGGACTAGCTAGATCAAGCTCAATATATTAATATTGCTAAAGCGGATGCTAAAAAGTATTGATTCAGCGGATGAAGCGGAAAATAACGGGGTTAAAAGCGGATTTATTGTTCATCAACGCTAAATTGAAATAGCATAGCGGTTGAAGAGCGTTATGGGCTGTAGGGGATGTTACAGGGCTTGAACTGCATAGATTCTGACTCAGTTCTCATGACAGCATAGGTCAAAATAACATTTCAAGATGATGAAAGTTGGTGGGTAGAAGCGATTACTTGTGGCAACATCACATTATTTTAGGATTATTCTTATGTACCTATGAGGCTGTATATAAGAGATTTCTTTCTAATTTTATGATGGTTTTATGATCCTTACACTAATAAAATTGTAATATTTATGATTGTAAAGATAAATGGGTACATGTCTAATATTATATTTTGATCCATCTGTTGTGAGATCTGACCATATAATAACTGCTCTGTACTATTTATTTCTTTATTCAACTAACAACTTGCCTTAGAATGGTTCTAAGTTTCGATAGGTCTTTTCCAAGTCGAAATTTAGAACCGTTCTAGGGTGGATTATTACATTAAATATATTTAAATAATATATAAAAATTCTCTAAATGAATTAACTTTATAGGTCCGGTAAAGATCCAATAAACAATTTTTTTTAATTCACTAATAACTTCTGCTGCAAACTGATCCAGTTCCAACAAAAACATATGCATATAGACAAAAAAAAATTGTAACTCAATAATAGGATATATGACACATTTGTACTATGCTTGTCCATGAACTAGTTGTATGGTCATAAATATTCTTGGTATAAATGTTTTACAGTACTAACACCCCACCTGAATACCTAACCTATGCTATTACAATGCTTACTTACCATTGAATTGAAAATCCTATTTACAAACTAACCAAAAATATATTTGTTAAGAATTTATTAATAAGGTAAAAAATCACATTCACAACTTAAACGCACATATGGATCGCAATAGTGGGACATATAAATTGGTTTTAAGCACTTCTGTAATTAATTCTTTTGATCAGGATAACTACTCGGACGCTTTTTATCTACTAGACCAGGATAAAGTATATATCTCCCTCATTTTTTTCCACGCATGCATGTATACAACCCTTTTACTTGCATATGTATGTGTTGGACTTACATCTTTTGTTGAGTAATTTATGGTATAGCAGGTTGTACGATTTGGATTGTTTGGGATATGAGATATCGATAATAAGCTGATATCTTAGGAGATATTTATTTCTAATTTACCTTTCTCTTTACAAGTGCTTTTTGTGCTCCCTGTAAGACTTCTTGCTAGCACATTTTTAAGTGTGTAATTAAATGCATGAGTGCTCTCCTCCTAAAGATGATAACTCATTTTACTTCCAAAAAATGAAACTTTCAAGAGAGTAAACTAACATTTACATAAGAAGAAAGATTTGAGAGTAAAGAAAAATATTAGACGCTCAAAGATTAAAACTCCGAGTATGGATAAAATTAGACGTAATTAGGTGATGTGAATTTTGATTCGAATGAAAGTACATTATCTATCCAGTGGCTTGATGAGCCAAACATTCATTTTCTTGAGTAATGTATTTCGCATTCAACATTCATAATATACGTAACTATGGTTATAAGATGAATTGTTATTTTTCCACCAGTTAAGCTATGAATGTTTAAATGATAAATTTTTTGCAAAACCTGAAAATTTTGTTCCACATAATATTTATGTTTTCATACGCTGGTAATAGTACAAGCAGTAAAACTATAACTAGATGTTGATAACTAAAAGAATTCGTTACATAAACAGTTCTTCCTTAAAATAATTTCAATATATATACATGTCGTTATATTGTACATCTGTACCGTGGTGATATGGTTGAAGACAGCCAATCTAATTTGTGCTATTGATTATTTACTTTACTTTTTTAAAATAGTAAACAATGTACTTTATAAAGTCAAACTTACTTTCGAATTTTGGTTACTTTTATACATACTGTAAAATACTTCTGCAAAAAAGCAAAATGTACTATATAATTCTCGATATTTTCTAAAAATTCTTGATTATTTATAGTGTATCGAAATATTATATTCTAATGATTTTTTGAAATTTTATGAACTTTCGTAAAATAATTTAGTTTAAAGAATATTCAAGAAGTTTCGGTTTTTTCTAGAAAGGGGAGTGATTTTTTAAAATAAAGAACCTTTCTTCAAATGGCCCATTTAATAGAATTTCAACTTCCTTAAAGAAAAAAAGAAAAAAATATTGTATTTTCTGAAAGAATAATATATCTTATTAGGAAAAAGTACATTATTTTAAAAAATGTATGAAATATATTTTCCATTTTACAGAAGCTATTGCTTTATATTATAAATATATACAGTTTATAATTTTTAAAATTTACCACTATTTTATTCATGATGTTTATGAGTTCCAATTTTTGTTTCTGTCCAGTTAAACAATTTTCTTAAGTTATTTCAATCATTATTAAGATTAAAATATTCATATGGTGATCAAACAAAATGCTTTTCACCGTTTAATTCAAATACAAATACTACCCCAAAAATTCAAATACAAATACATCTACCTTCTCAAATAGTATTATATTCACAATTAATTACTTCTAATCCATATTATAATAATGTAGATAACAACAAAATTTATACTAAGTAAACAATGAAATAATATAATCTACTCATTTTCATGTAACCGTTTGTCGAGAGTGGAAAATAATTGATTTTTTAAATTTCACTTTTATTAAGACTGCTATTTCGGATATATATATATATATATATATATATATATATATATATATATATATATATATATGGAAATAAAATCAAAATTTACTTATATCGTCGGATGTCATACTTTTCAGTGGTAATATTGTGGACCGCTCTTTTAAAAATGCATATATAGAAAACAAATATTTTTAAAATTTTCAGTTGTAATATAAAACATTAACTATAAACAGGTCATCTATATTCTAGTTAGATGTATTTTTCTTTTAAGAGAAAATCATCTCTTTCAATGTTCTCACGCTGAACAAAATAATAACGGACCACCTTTAAAAAATAAAAAATCAGCCGTAGAGATTTAAATATTTAAAATCCAACTCATAATCACCTTCACCTTCAATCCATCTCGTATCCAATCCACCTCTCTCTCTCCCTCATCTTTTTATATATAAACTATGGCTTTCTCTTCCATTCCTTTCTCCCCTTTTTAATTCATATTCCACCTTATTTACAGGAATTTTTAAAGGCAATTTCCACTATTTTTTTTATAAATTCACAGCCATTTACATCCAAAGCTCTGAACTTCCACAGAATATTAAAGAAGAAGAATTTCGTCTTCTTCTTACTATCTTAATCCCCCTCCAATCTAAGATTCCTTGATTGATTCTCAAGGTATCGTCTTTTCCATTTCCGTCGTAATTCTCTCTAAATCTAATCAAATTCTTATTGTTTTCGCATTGGATCTGATTTGATTATTCTGATATCCATCCGGTATATTTGTTTATTGCAGAGAATGGAGTCAGATCTTGGTAAGCTTTTTATTGGAGGGATTTCGTGGGACACGGACGAGGACCGCCTTCGCGAGTATTTCCAAGGCTTTGGAGAAGTTGTGGAAGCCGTTATTATGAGAGATCGGGCCTCGGGCCGCGCCCGCGGGTTCGGATTCATTGTCTTCTCCGATCCTGCGGTTGCTGAGCGGGTCGTCTTGGAGAAGCATTTGATCGATGGCCGTATGGTAAGCGATCCATCCTTTCAGATTTAATCATTTGAATATTTAAATATTCTATTGCTAGATTTGGATTAACCAATTCAATTGTTTTAGGTGGAAGCAAAGAAAGCTGTTCCAAGAGACGATCACAGCATTCTCAACAGAAACAGTAACACAATCCTCGGCTCTCCAGGTCCAACCCGAACCAAAAAGATCTTTGTTGGAGGTCTGCCTTCCACAATAACCGATACTGAATTCAGAAACTATTTTGAACAATTTGGAGCTGTAACTGACGTAGTAGTAATGTATGATCACAACACACAAAGACCTAGAGGCTTCGGTTTCATCACATATGAATCTGAAGATTCAGTAGACAAAGCTTTATTGAAAACATTTCATGAACTTAGCGGGAAACTTGTAGAAGTTAAAAGGGCAGTGCCCAAAGAGCTGTCCCCTAGTCCAAATGTACGTTCACCTATAACTGGATACAACTATGGCATAACTAGACTTAACAGTTTCCTTAACGGGTATGCTCAAGGTTTCAACCCAAGCCCGATAGGGGGGTATGGGTTTAGAACTGATCCTAGGTTTGGGCAATTAGGCAGTGGGCGGTCCGGGTTCCCTTCACTTAGCCCAGGATATGGAATTGGGATGAACTTTGAGCCTGGAATGAACACAAGCTTTGGGAATAGTTTGAATTTGAATAGCAATGTTAGCTACGGACGTACAATTAGCCCTTACTATAGTGAAAATAGTAATAGGTTTAGTAGCCCTATCGGGTATGGAGGAGGAAATATCAGTCCTGGATCAATTTTTAACTCACCAGCTCGTAATTTGTGGGGTAATAATAGTGGTAATATTGGTGTTAATAATACAAATGCAGCAAGGTCTATTTCGTATTTGAACAACTCTGGTAATAATAATATCGGAGATTTTGGCGGCACTGGGATTAATTGGGAAAGATCATCTTCTCCTATATCTTCTAACAATGTCGTTAATTTTGGCTTGGGTGCGAGTAATTTTGGCTTGGGTGGTGGAAGCAATTTTGGGAGGAGCAGCGGGCAAGTGGTTTCAGGAAATTCTTCATTTAATGCTCTTAACAACGGATATGAAAGGGATTATTCAGACTCATTTGGGAATAGAACAATCTATGATGACCCGACATGGAGATCTGCTTCGTTGGATCTTGATAGTTCTGGTCCATTTAGATACGGGCTTGAAGATGAAGAATCTGATGTTATAGAGAAAAGCTCTACTGGTTTTGTTGGTGGTAGTTTTAACGTTACCAGTAGACAAGCAAATGGAGGTAAGCGAACTCAACTTTGCTATATTTTTTCTATGTTTGATATTTTAATTTTACGTGTCCATAAATGTCAGTTCCTTGTGTACAAGTGTACGTTGTTTGAGTACATAGAAACCTATGGAAACCTTGAAACTTAATACTATTTGGGTCCTTTGGCTTTTTTGCAACTGCATGATAATTGTCTGATAGTAACTGAGTTTGTTAATCCTGGATCCTCCATGTGTATCATATTTAACTGGGAAAAGATTTGCAACCGTGTTTGTATTTTACCATTTTCATCAGGTTAATAAAAAGTAAAGCTTTTGATTTTCTAGTAATATGAAGTAACATATTTTTCTATATTTTCAAGGAATAACAAAAAACGAAAGGACAAATTTTCAAAATAAACCTCTCAAAAAAAAAAAAAAAAAAAACCTATGTGAACTTTACAACAGTATACTTACTACAAAAATATGTCTCTTTTTAATTATATCATCCATTTATACCTGCGCATTCCGAAAATGCTCTAGCGCGAATTTAAAAAAAGTAATTTGTTTTTGTACACTTATGAATTGTGCAAGTACAAATTTAGAATTTGTATTTGTGCAATCCAAAAGTGCACAATTACAAACTTTAAAAAATATAGCTTGTGCAAAGCTATAGAAAGGAGGCTTATCTTTACAATAAGTTTTCAACGAGTTATGTTCTCGCAATAGGTCTTTTTTTAAGGTTCGTTTTGCGCATTCTGAAAATTCTCAAGTGCAAATTTTTAAAAAAGTAATTTGTTTTTGTACACTTTTGAATTGCGCAAGTACAAATTTAGAATTTGTATTTGTGCAATCCAAAAGTGCACAATTACAAACTTTAAAAAATATAGCTTGTGCAAGCTATAAAAACGAGGCTTATTTTTACAATAAGTTTTCAATGAGTTATGTTCTCGCACTAGGTCCTTTTTTTTAAGGTTCGTTTTGGAAAATTGTCCAAAAAACAAAACATTTTGGACACAATAAAAATGTGGACATGATTATACAATTATCTCAGACTTTTATCTTACTATATTGCGGAGTTTACAGTATATTACAAATTAAGTGACATTAATTGGCATTGCTGGTTTAGGACGAGAAAATATCGTTAAAAAAAGGTATCTTCCATGGATGATGTAAATCTGTCTTGATACACATGGTACTGTTTGAATACAGTACACGTAACCTGAATAGATTAGTGTTATTATTTTTCATAGAAGGCCTCAGGACATGAATGTGCGTGTGTGTACACGTGGATCATCGCATGCACGCTACTGTAAATTTGTATGGAGAACTAATTTTAAGAATTGGCCGATAGTTTCGTTTATGCACAAAATTTTGCACTGGATAATTGTAGATGATAACGTTCTCCATTCCATCATATTATATTTTTATCAATGCATTCGAATGCAAAATCAAATGTCTTAGGTTCAATTCTTGTATATCTCTACAAGCAATAAATAAACTTCATTTTCTATATTCCTATTTTTGCCCCTTCTCCCTTCATCATCCAAAAGAAATAAGAGATATTTAATTTAGTAGATAGTAAAATTTTACTTTTATAAAACACTAATTAATTTTGATACCTTGATTTTCGGTAGAGCAATGCAATTTTGTGCATATCAATTTAATTGTCATATACTAAATAACTACAAACTCTGCCTCCGCCTTTTTCGGTACTAAAAGTATCATATGTAGTGCATGATGTATGACAGGGTATTAGAACTAACACAAAATTACTTTTTATATTTACATGACTATGGTAGTTTTCAAACTTTTCAATCAGTTTGTGAATTGCCGTTAGATGCCAAATTTTGCACGACCATAATGAATCAGCAATCATATATCCAGAAGTATTCCAGGTTATGGTCTGTGATGAGTTGTATTTGTCATACATTACATATTTGGGTACGATGAGTTGTTTTCAAATCGTTTATAGAAGAAATTCTTCTTTATTGCAGCTATTACTTTGTATGGATTATATCATTCAGTATCAAATCACATTTTTATTCGTATACCCACAGAAACAATTCAATTTACATGCATTTGTACCCATAAAGAGATGGCGTGTAGCCGATAATGTGTAGAATATCTCAAAATACATTGTTACTGATTTTAGTACATGATTACCTTTTAGAGGGCATATAACCAACATGCCTTTTATCATTGCTTTTTCCATATTTGGATGCACAAAGTTGTTACACATCTCATGGTCTTGTAGTAGAATATGCTTCCATAAATGAATTCAGTTACGATTATAGTAATTACACTGAGTAAACTTGAACCCTAAGAAAGAAATATCGTTCCATCTGGTAGCATGTGATACCACATGAAAAAACCATTCAATAATCCCAAAGTGAATTATTCCATAAATGTCAGTGTGTAGAAACTCTCTTAACCTGTAAAAGGTATCCACAGTTCATCCATCTGAAAACCACACAAGTTTGCTTTATTCAGAATTCAAAGTAACAAACATATATAACCATATCTTGACCATATTGTATTCAGTTTCTAAAAATGTTTGAAACTTTATATCAAACTTATGACAGAAACATATAACTATGAACATGATCTAAGCTGATACTTACTACACGCACGATGTGCATTGTGAGATATTTTTCTATTTTGAAATATGTATATATATTTTTATTTATCTGTTATGTATTTTACTTTTGATTCTATATTCTAATGTTTTTATCCTCTTGTGGTGATTGCAGTATCTGGAATTGCTGCATAAGAAGTCTCCCCTTGTATTTTGGTGTCATATATAGGCCATGGCTGCAGTAGAGTATATCACAGTAGAAGTGGATTTCATTATCTCGTGAAAAATGGGTTAGTAAATAATCTAGATATAGCTGGAGAGTTGGATTCATGAATTCAGAAGAACAAAGAAAGAAAAAAAAAGAGGGGAAAAAAAAACTGCAAAATACATATAGAAATTTAGTATGGTTTTAAGTTTGAACTTTTATTTCTCTATATCCATTCTAGAGTTGGTATTTTGAAGTTGTGTGAAGAGTGCTCAAGGTTGCGGCAATCAACCAATATAGACTTCCTTTTTGTTTTTCCTTTACAAAAACAAAAAAAAACAGTGTTGTAGTATTTTGTAATGTTTTGGTTTCAGGTATGTTTTTTGTTGTAAGTTCAAAATTTTACATCAGACATTTGATTTACTAGTGTGAAACTTGTGGGAATGTCATATGTAATTTCCCAAATAAAAGTTATAATAAAAACTTAATTTACTCTTTTGTTATATGCTCTTGTATTTATCATAAACTAATACATGATTTCTCTTAGTCTTACCTATTTGGTTTGACAATCAATTTTCTGCTAGCTGTGATAAACATGGGTTCATGTGAGTGCAATATTCTTAACTTTTTTTTTTAATCTAAATTCTTTTGGTTGACAATACATGGCTTGAATTTCATGCTATAGCTTTCTATGTAGGTTGTATGAATGCATTATACGTCCATGTGGTCCTCATAATACCATCATTTTTCCTTGAGGTATCCCATACTCTATGTTTCTTATCATATGAAAACGCAACTAGGCACCCATAAATTAATATGATGGTTATCACATGAATTATGAACCACAATTTTTTTTTCTATTTTTAACCGGCTTTTGGTTTAATATAACGGTGTTTGGTAGCATGATTTGACCAACTCCAAAATGGCCGGTCTAAAGATTTATTTTTTCTGACAACTTCATTTTGGTTACATGTTCTCCGTTTTCTGCTTGCTTTCTGTAAGTCACCATCTATTTAATCTGCTATGTTTTGAGTTGGATGTATTTATCATATTAAATTTAGCTTATTCATAATGCATGTGTATTCGGTTACACATATTGGATCCATATGAATGATGTTACACCCTACACCACTTACTAAAATGATAACAAAAGTTTAAAGATAGGTGTGAGTCCCTATTTATGAACAGTTTAACATGAAGCAAAAAGTGGTCCTCCAAACCTAAGCTTATCCTATTTTTTGTTCTTTATATTTGTTTAACTCTTCCATTTTGCATTATAATGATTTGAAATCTTTACTTCTAGATGAAACATTAAGCACAGGATATGCACCACAAATATAATTGTAAAAACACAGTTGTAATTAATGAAATTCTGAAAATAAAAGTGATTCTATTATTTTTCAGGAAAAATCAGGTAAAATAACGAAATAGTCTTAAAAAACGATTATGTATTAACATAAATCTGCGGACATAATAAACTTAGTGTTAATCCGGTTTCTAATCCGATCCGAAGTTCATATAAGGTAGAGATCAAAACATAGTCATAATCACTTGAAACTTGATTGAAATACTCAAAACATAGCCAAGATGAAGCCTTTAAAGTTTCACTTCAAAACGAGCCAAGAAGGTTGATCGGTACCAATACATCCCCCGTGGGTTAGTATTGATCCATAGAGATCATGAGTGATCCATAGTGAGTCCCACCATCATGCCTCTTATCGTCATATTAGTCTCCTTTTCAAAATTGCAATCTGATCAGAGCAAATTTTGATGTTTGAAGTGTTTAGTGTGATTTATTAAATGATGTCCGATGTTGTAAAAATTTGCACAATGGTATTAAATGAAATTCATATTTGTAAGCAATCTTAATTATTTTACAAAAACTCAATGCTACTACAAACTAACATTGGAACACGCAAACAAGACAAATGAAAATAACATTGTTATAATACAAAAAGTTACAAATAATAGATTCAAATATAAAGAATTTGTGCATACAAAACTTGAACTGTTCTAACTACTAGAAAATCATCACTTGCATCCTTTGTACCATTATATATACATCACTTCATATATCTGCAATTAAGATGTCTATAACATGGTTATCTATGAAAAATGTAATTATAAAATAAGACATTAATACAAGTAAATAGACATCATGTAAATATATGACATACCTTTCCATCTTTTCTATAACATGAAAATTTTAAATTTTATCATTTAAAATGTTCTTCGTGCATTTTTAGAAGCAAAAACCATCAATGATATTTGCATATTTAATCGTCTTCAATATATCTTTTTCAACACATATGAATGCTAGTCCATTAAGTCTGCATTGGCTCATTTTTGTTCTCAAATATAACTTTAATAAATTCAATTTAGAAAAAAATTGCTCTGCAGAAGTGACTGTCACATGAAGAGTTAACAAAATTCTATATTACAGTCATCACATTCGAAAATATATCCGTACTCTTCAAAAATTCCATAATTTTGATAGTAGTCTATGGCTTGTCGATACCATATGATTCACAGGGCAAAGTAAGTTGTAGAACTTGTAGCTCTGAAAGTAAATCTTTTACGTCAACATCAGAGGCATTTCCATTTGTCGAAGCAAAATCTAGTTTTTCACATCAATTTTTGTACATCGTCATCTAGTTATTTCAATCTCAAGGCATCGAATAAAAAAAAACCAAAAGTCGTATGTAATGAATGACTGCTCAAATCTCTCTTTTAATTTTGAAATGGCTTTGTCCACAATCACAATAAAACAATCAGTTCTAAATGATTCTTTAATTGTTTGTTGCTGCTTTTCAGAATTCGCAGTTTCGTCAAATTGACATTTCCTACGAATCTGAAGTTTCAACAGAAAATTTAGACCAATATTCATTTGAGAAGCAATTGCTCTTGCCTCACTCTTTGTAGAATCAAATACATTCTCTCTATAGTTTTCGAAAAAAAAAGACAAGACCTTCAACAAATTTTACTACCACATCGATGCTCGTATCTTTAAATTGCAATTTTTTATCGATCATGTTAACTTTGACTAGAATTTCATACCAGATAACTAAACTTAAGATAAGCTCGAAACTAGATAGCTCTTGATTTACTCAAATTTCAGCATCTCGACTAAATATCACATCACCACTTATGTGACGCCCCGCCCCGCACCAACCGACAATTACTCCAATGTGCGCTGTACACATGTCCAGTTGGTACGGGACGGATCGTCATAAGAAGAGGGAAGAAGGAAATGAACTTAACAAGGAACCTGTAAAATGTCTCACAGCGCATGGAATAAAATATAATAACAACATATTTGATATAAAACAGGTGAGACAGTGCATAAGCTGAAAACAAACTAACATAGCAGCGGAAAATCCAAGTACAACTTATGATCCAAAGTTAACATTATTACAACTTTTCAAACTGCCTCAAAAGCAAAAACAAGATAAAGGAGGTACACTACTAATGCCCAAGTAGCGACCACCAACGACACAGGGAGAATATCTATATATCATACGTGGAAGCCTCCTGCTCGCCTTCGAATCAGCTACTCGCGCATCACCAGCTAACCTGTCTCTAGTCTTCTCGTGTGAGCACCCAGAGTAATAAGAGGAAACATAAAACTCTGGGTCAGACATAAAGCCTGGTATGAGCGATAAGCATCTAAACAGAACAATAACAGGTAGACTAAAACATACCTGAACCTGGACCTGCAACCAAAGAGTTAGCACTACATACTGTACAACACTCTAAGGTTCCATTTCAAATGGTGTAAAGATAACGGGGGTGGGGGTGTGCTTGTCATAGTGATGGCAAACAATCAAACATAGCAACCATCCTCACATCTCTCACTCAGTGCCTAAAGCATACGATATTCACCACTTCGATCACCCAACATACCTTGCTATGATCACTTTGCCCCATGAAGTCATAAATGGCTTCACTGCACTGATACATAGCCACAAATCCTTCGCTATGTCCACTTTGCCCCATGGAGTCGCAATGACCCCACTGCACTGGCTCATAGCCTTACTAATCCTTTACTATGTCCACTCTGCCCCATGGAGTCACAATGACCCTACTGCACTGGCTCATAGTCTCACTACGCATCACTTTGCCCCTCGAGTCATAATGACTCTACTACACTGATAACGTAGTCTTGCTACCATCACCTTGCCCCTCGAGTCATAATGACTCTACTGCACTGATAAGTAGCCCATCATCCATTTTCAGTGGTGAATCGAAGTTATGAACGTCGACAACTACTTAGCACACGTCCCGCAGCAAAGCCCAACCATGAAGTGAACTCATTGGTTCCCAATTGGATCCTGAGCTCTAACTTCCATTTGGACTACCTTTGCATCTCGGGTTATTGGTCATCACCGGATCGGTTCGGATCCCCTCTTAGCCATCAGTTCGGTTCGGATCGGAGTGCTCCTCCTTCAATGGATCAGATCGGGTCATCTTCGCCTCAGCGGATCGGGTCGGGTCTCCACGTCCAATCGCCATCACTGGTTCGGGTCGGGGTCCTCCAATGTGCCACGGTTCGGATCGGGTCCATCTCATCACCCCGGGTCTGGTTGTAGTCTCCTTGCCTCGTCGTAGTTCATTGGTTCGGGTCGGAGTACCATGGCGGATCGGGTCGGAGAACATCAGGCGGGTCGGATCGGACGATGCATGCCACGAGAAGAACGAATAGATCGAAGAATGAAGTATGGGAGCGGATCGGGTCCTCCCTCCGTTCCGATCCGGATCGGTCTATTTTCTGCACTTTTCCAACAAGCAGTTTTACGCCACTCGACGGCGTTTTCGACTATTCCAACTATTCTAATCAATCACAAAGCATACCATACAGTCATAGCAACATAGGGAATCAACCACAAACATCAAAACAACAAAATGATAGGTTAAAATGGATCAAACATGGCCAAAACCCCATATTTCCCCTTAAGCATGTTTAGGTGAAACTAATGATATGATTAGCAAAACTTAACCAAATTAACCCAAATTCATATCAGAGGTCTAAAACATCATTTCGAATTTTATAAATATTTTTCTAGAATTTTATCATGTTTAAATTCGCTAATTAACACTAATTACCCTTAATTAGCCATAATTAGCGAGGAACTATGCAAATCACTCATCTTAGCCACAAATAAAACTTAGATCTGAAGTAAATCTCTGATTTGGTGCGAATCCCGATGCTAAACAACAGCTCTAACGTTGATTTGGTGTAGTCTCCCTTGATTTGATGTTGCTAAGCTTAATCCTTGATTAGAAGATGATTTGGAGGTGATTTAGAGGTTGGAGGCCATTTTTAGGGTTTCTTGGAGATAAGCGGAGGCTAGAAAACTGAAATGAAATGATTCTCTAACCCTTTTCAGCCTCCCCATAACCCTAATCCCGAAATGGGTTATGGGCATATTCACTAATCACCCTATTTGGCCCGGTTAAGCAGTTTTTCACCTTCCAAACCTTATTTCAGCCATATCTCCCAAACGGTAAGTCCGTTTTTCACATGTGACCTCCACGGAAAGGTAAACCATCAAACGAATCTAATGGAAGTGGTTTCAGATCAAAATTCCTTTCCAATCAAAAGTTATGGACAAAACAAGATCAGCTAGGGGCAAAACGATCATTTAAAAAACGACAAAAATCATGAACATGGGAAATGAGTCTAATGGTTGTTTCCCAAAGTTACATGACCATACGACTTCATATGGGAAAAAAATAAATATTCTACGATCCTCCGATGCGTAGAATGAGGGTTGTTACATTCTCCCCCATTAAGAAATTTCGCCCCCGAAATTCCCTAACCAAAACACACAAAGGGTCCCGCATGCCTATCAACCATAAAACAACGATCAAACATGCAAAACAATCAAAACAAGTCTATCCTAGCATGCGGAATAACTAAATCACAAAGTAAATCTTACCAGGCAAAGAGTTCTGGATACGTCTTTCTAATGCTCTCTTCTGTCTCCCAAGTACAATCATTCTCGTCCCCGCCCCACTGAACCTTGACTAGCCTCACCGCCTTCCTTCGAAGTCGCTTCGTATCGTGCTCGACAATACGGATCGGCTTGCGGTTCCCAACCGCCTCGGGTTCTACTTCGAAGTCCTCTAACTGATCAGGTGAAATAGTCATATCTGGGTCGTGAACGAACTTCCTTAGTTGGGAAACATGAAATACGTTGTGAACTCCCGCCATCTTCTCTGGTAAGTCAATTCTATAGGCCAAATTCCCGACTAGTTCAAGAACAGGGAATGGGCCAACAAATCTTGGTGCCAACTTGCCTCTCCTGCCAAATCGTATCACGCTCTTCAACGGAGAAATCTTGACAAACACCAAGTCACCAACGGAGAATTTTAAATCTCTTCTCCTCTTATCAGCATAACTCTTCTGCCTATCTTGGGCAGCCTTCACTCGTTGTTGAATGATCTTAATCTTATTTGAAGTTTCCCTCACCACATCTGGTCCAAGCATAAACTTCTCGCCAGTCTCTATCCAACATGATGGTGAGTTGCACGGTCTTCCATACAAAGCTTCGTATGGAGCCATACCGATACTGGATTGGTAGCTATTATTATATGCAAACTCTACTAGATGCAAATGGTCATCCCATGATCCACCAAAATCCAATATACATGCTCTCAAGAGATCTTCCAATATACGATTCACCCTCTCCGTCTGACCGTCGGTCTGAGGATGATATGCGGTACTGAGACGTAATTCTGACCCTAAAGCCTCTTGTAAGCTCTTCCAAAACCCACTAGTGAACAACGGGTCTCGGTCACTCACAATGCTTATAGGTACTCCATGAAATCTCACAACCCACTTCATATACAATTCTGCTAACTTAGCTGTCGTTCTGGTCGATTTGACTGGTATAAATCTTGCACTCTTAGTCAATCGATCCACAATTACCCAAATGCTATCATATCCCGATCTAGTCCTTGGTAAACCATCGATGAAATCCATCGAGACTTGCTCCCATTTCCATTCGGGAATTTCTTATGGTTGCAACAAACCACTAGGCTTCTTTTGCTCGGCTTTAACTAGCTGGCAGTTCATGCATTTGGATATAAACTTCCCAGCGTCTCTTTTCATCCCTTCCCAGTAGTAGGTCTGCTTCATGTCTCGATACATCTTATTACTACCGGGATGTATAGTCAGTTTTGAGTGATGACATTCCCTAAGCACTTCATCTCTCAAACCATTTACGTTGGGTACAACTAGTCTTCCATTCTTTCTAAGCCATCCATCTCGATCAAGCCCATACAAATTCATCTCCTCACCGTCGATATTCATCTCTAACTTGGAGATGATTTCCAATAGATTAGGATCGTCCCTCTGGCTGGAACCAATCCGCTCTATCAAAGTGGGTCTGATCGCCAAACTAGCTAGCATTTCTGGATCCAATTCGCACTTTGGTCTGAAATCAAACCCCGCGATATACTCCAGTTGCTTCCATTCAAGAAACATAGCCCCTAAACTGGCATGTCTCCTACTCAAGGCATCGGCTACCGCATTACCTTTCCCAGGTGTGTATGCGATATCAAAATCATACGAAGCCAAAAACTCTAACCATCTCTGCTGACGGAGA
This sequence comes from Allium sativum, assembly GCA_030737875.1. Taxonomy (NCBI): domain Eukaryota; kingdom Viridiplantae; phylum Streptophyta; class Magnoliopsida; order Asparagales; family Amaryllidaceae; genus Allium; species Allium sativum. The sequence goes on from JASFAX010000399.1 coordinate 48,065, forward strand.
TTTAGATCCTTCTGGGAGAAGAGATACTTTAACGATTTATGATCGGTGAACAACTCAAATCTTTCTCCCAAGAGATAATGTCTCCACATCTTCAGCGCAAACACGATCGCTGCTAATTCCAAATCATGGGTAGGATACTTCTTCTCGTGCGGCTTTAGTTGCCGACTAGCATAAGCTTCAACCCTACCTCCTTGCATCAACACAGCACCTAGTCCGGTACCACAAGCATCTGTGTATACCGTCATCTCTTCATTCCCTTTAGGAATGACTAATACTGGCGCACGCGTCAACTTTTCCTTTAGACTCCTGAATGCATTTTCACACACTCCGTCCCAGACGAAGGACTGATTCTTCTTAGTCAACTAAGTCAACGGTGCAGCTATCTTGGAGAAGTCCTGGATAAACTTACGATAATATCCAGCTAACCCCAAGAAACTTCTTACATCTGTTGCATTCTTGGGCGTAGGCCAATCCTGTACCGTAGCCACCTTCGCAGGGTCCACGGCAATACCATTCTCTGAAACAACATGGCCCAAGAATCTCACTTCCCTCCTCCAGAAGTGACACTTAGAGAATTTCGCTTTCAATTGGTGTTTCCTCAACACCTCCATCACTATCCTCAAGTGTCCCTTGTGTTCCTCCTCTGTCCTTGAATAAACAAGGATATCGTCTACGAACACAAGAACAAACTTATTCAACTGATCTCTGAATACTCGATTCATAAGATCCACAAAGTAGGCTGGTTCATTGGTCAACCCAAATGGCATGACCAACCACTCATAAAATCCAGACGGCGTCCTAAATGCCGTTTTCGGAACACTCCCATCCGCTACTCGGAGCTGATGAAATCCTGTCGCGAGGTCCAACTGGGAGAACACTCTTACTCCTTCCAGTTGATCAAACAAATCATCTATCCGCGGTAGAGGATACTTATTCTTCCTCGTTACCTTATTCAACTCGCGATAGTTCACACACAAACGAAGGGAACCATCTGCCTTAGTGGCAAACACAACTGGTGCTCCCCACTCGGAGACACTTCTTCTAATAAATCCCTTCTTCAAAAGATTGCTGACTTGCACCCCGAGCTCTCGCTGCTCCCTTGGTGCCATACGACGAAGTGGCATCACTATAGGTCTAGCATCTTTCACTAAATCAATACGGAACTCCATCTCTCGGTGTGGTGGAAGCCCGGTCACCTCCTCGAAGACGTCCGGATACTGGCCAACCACGGGCACATCTGACAACTCATCCTGCGGGATGTCGAGGCAATTTATAAAACTAGCCATTACCCCATCACTAGGTAGACTACCAAACACTACCCTCCGCCCATCATCCGCCCTAAATGTCACCAAAAAGCCCTCACAGTCTACCACCACCCCGTATCTTTGGAGCCAATCGACCCCCAATATAATGCCATACCCAGTAAAGCCCAAAACAAAGCAATCACAAACAAACATACATCCATGACTCGATAAGACCGCATTTCGGCAAATCATACTAAGACTAGTCGAACCACCAATCGGGTTCGTCACAATCAATGGTCTATCGACTATCTCGGGTTCCAGTCCCAACCTATCTACCAGGTCACTAGATATGAAGGAACGGGAAGCCCCAGTATCAAACAAAACTCGAACTGGTACATCATAAATAGAGAGCATACCTGGAATAACAACATTATTTCCTTTCTCCGCCGCAGTTGGGGGCATTCGACGAAGAAGGAACAACATCAATAGCATATGCTTTCACAATCTGCTTCTCCTTAGAGAGGTTGCGACACTATCCTTATGATGTCACTGCAAGTTGTGCACATTCGGTTGGCCGACTTCTGTAGATAGGCCTTTGCCAGAAATTAGCTATGCCTTCTTACCACAATTGAAGCACTCAACATCTTTCTTGCTCTTTTTCTGACCACCCTTAGATTGGTCATGCTTCCTCTTATTCTGAGAGTTACTCTTGCCTCCACCGCCTGCTTGCGGCTTCAGCCCTTCTGCAGATGCAGCCTCAGTCTTTGACTTAGGGTAAAGACTCTCTGATCTCAAAGCTTTCCCCACAATAGATTCAAAAGTCTCATCAATGTGGTTGATAAGCCTTTCCCCTAAGTATCCATCCAAACCAGTAATGAACTTCTCATTCTTCTTCTCAGGAGTATCGATAAGAGATAGTCCATACTTCGACAAAGTGTCAAACTCAGCAATATAGTCAGAGACTGCCCGACCATTCTGCTTGAGTTCCAAGAATCTCTTAAACAACACTGACTTCTGGGCAGCTGGAATAAACTTCTCGCAAAAGCGAGCCTTGAACTGATCCCAAGTAACCTGATCTTCTGGAGTAGCTGTTCTAGTGGCATTCCACCAATTCATCGCTCGCCCTTGCAGCCGACGAGATGCTAGCCTTCTCTTCATCGCATCCTCAAGACCCAAGTCGTCGAAGATACGATCACAGCTATCCATCCAATCTTGAACATCTGTGGCCGACTCCATCCCGTGGAACGGCTTCCCACCAAGGTTAGTGTAATCCTTGCACAACTTGGCGAAATCGACCCTAGGCGCCTGCACTACTGGACCACCACCAATTCCGGGATTGGGAACTGCCCCTTGAACATCCCTAAGCATCTCCCTCATGAAGTTGGTGAACATTGTCCTCATGTCAGGAGCATTCCCATGGTTGGTCCCTCTACCAGCACCCCTCGTGTCTCGACTCATCGTTCAATCTGTAAAGAGAAAACGATTAACGACCTCATAGTGGTGCTGGTGCAGTGCAACTTCATCCTTATACTATTAATAGTATATATATATATATAGCTTTTGAAAACCAAAGTAATCACAAATGCGCGCTCTCGTATACGTACTATCTCTCCCTAGGTTAACTACGCAACCTAGAGCTCTGATACCAAATGTGACGCCCCGCCCCGCACCAACCGACACTTACTCCAATGTGCGCTGTACACATGTCCAGTTGGCATGGGACGGATTGTCATAAGAAGAGGGAAGAAGGAAATGAACTTAACAAGGAACCTGTAAAATGTCTCACAGCGCATGGAATATAATATAATAACAACATACTTGACATAAAACAGGTGAGACAGTGCATAAGCTGAAAACAAACTAACATAGCAGCGGAAAATCCAAGTACAGCTTATGATCCAAAGTTAACATTATTGCAACTTTTCAAACTGTCTCAAAAGCAAAAGCAAGATAAAGGAGGTACACTACTAATGCCCAAGTAGCGACCACCAACGACACAGGGAGAATATCTATACATCATACGTGGAAGCCTCCTGCTCGCCTCCGAATCAACTACTCGCGCATCACCAGCTAACCTGTCTCTAGTCTGCTCGTGTGAGCACCCAGAGTAATAAGAGGAGACATAAAACTCTGGGTCAGACATAAAGCCTGGTATGAGCGATAAGCATCTAAACAGAACAATAACAGGTAGACTAAAACATACCTGAACCTGGACCTGCAACCAAAGAGTTAGCACTACATACTGTACAACACTCTAAGGTGCCATTTCAAATGGTGTAAAGATAACGGGGGTGGGGGTGTGCATGTCATAGTGATGACAAACAATCAAACATAGCAACCATCCTCACATCTCTCACTCAGTGCCTAAAGCATACGATATTCATCACTTCGATCACCCAACATACCTTGCTATGATCACTTTGCCCCATGAAGTCATAAATGGCTTCACTGCACTGATACATAGCCACAAATCCTTCGCTATGTCCACTTTGCCCCATGGAGTCGCAATGACCCCACTGCACTGGCTCATAGCCTTACTAATCCTTTACTATGTCCACTCTGCCCCATGGAGTCACAATGACCCCACAGCACTGGCTCATAGTCTCACTACGCATCACTTTGCTCCTCGAGTCATAATGACACTACTGCACTGATAACGTAGTCTTGCTACCATCACCTTGCCCCTCGAGTCATAATGACTCTACTGCACTGATAAGTAGCCCATCATCCATTTTCAGTGGTGAATCGAAGTTATGAATGTCGACAACTCCTTAGCACACATCCCGCAGCAAAGCCCAACCATGAAGTGAACTCATTTGTTCCCAACTGGATCCTGAGCTCTAACTTCCATTTGGACTACCTTTGCATCTCGGGTTATTGGTCATCACCGGATCGGTTCGGATCCCCTCTTAGCCATCAGTTCGGTTTGGATCGGAGTGCTCCTCCTTCGCTGGATCGGATCGGGTCATCTTCGCCTCAGCGGATCAGGTCGGGTCTCCACGTCCAATCGCCATCACTGGTTCGGGTTGGGGTCCTCCAATGTGCCACAGTTCGGATCGGGTCCTTCTCATCACCTCGGGTCTGGTCGTAGTCTCCTAGCCTCGTCGTAGTTCATTGGTTCGGGTCGGAGTACCATGGCGGATCGGGTCGGAGAACATCAGGCGGGTCGGATCGGATGATGCATGCCACGAGAAGAACGAATAGATCGAAGAATGAAGTATGGGAGCGGATCGGGTCCTCCCTCCGTTCCGATCCGGATCGGTCTGTTTTCTGCACTTTTCCAGCAAGCAGTTTTACGCCACTCGACGGAGTTTTCGACTATTCCAACTATTCTAACCAATCACAAAGCATACCATACAGTCGTAGCAACATAGGGAATCAACCACAAACATCAAAACAACAAAATGATAGGTTAAAATGGATCAAACATGGCCAAAGCCCCATATTTCCCCTTAAGCATGTTTAGGTGAAACTAATGATATGATTAGCAAAACTTAACCAAATTAACCCAAATTCATATCAGAGGTCTAAAACATCATTTCGAATTTTATAAATATTTTTCTAGAATTTTATCACGTTTAAATTCGCTAATTAACACTAATTACCCTTAATTAGCCATAATTAGTGAGGAACTATGCAAATCACTCACCTTAGCCACAAATAAGACTTAGATCTGAAGTAAATCTCTGATTTGGTGCGAATCCCGATGCTAAACAACAGCTCTAACGTTGAGTTGGTGTAGATCTCCCTTGATTTGATGTTGCTAAGCTTAATCCTTGATTAGAAGATGATTTGGAGGTGATTTAGAGGTTGGAGACCATTTTTAGGGTTTCTTGGAGATAAGTGGAGGCTAGAAAACTGAAATGAAATGATTCTCTTACCCTTTTCAGCCTCCCCATAACCCTAATCCCGAAATGGGTTATGGGCCTATTCACCAATCACCCTATTTGGCCCGGTTAAGCAGTTTTTCACCTTCCAAACCTTATTTCAGTCATATCTCCCAAACGGTAAGTCCGTTTTTCACATGTGACCACTCTACGGAAAGGTAAACCATCAAACGAATCTAATGGAAGTGGTTTTAGATCAAAATTCCTTTCCAATCAAAAGTTATGGCCAAAACAAGATCAGTTAGGGGCAAAACGGTCATTTAAAAATCGATAAAAATCATGAACATGGGAAATGAGTCTAATGGTTGTTTCCCAAAGTTACATGACCATACGACTTCATATGGGAAAGAAATAAATATTCTACGATCCTCCGATGCGTAGAATGAGGGTTGTTACAACTTATCTTAGTCAGTTCAAACAATGCATCTCTAATTTGAGATACTTGATGCAATATAGATTTATACATGACTTTCCCAGTGTGTACTAGATAGAGATTTCAAAGTAAAACTGTCAGCATATTCTAGTAAAACAACCTATTGTTTAGAAGAATTAGCAAAAATAGTTTATATGCATTGACATGCTTCAAAAAAGATTTTGCTCGAACACAAGAACTCGCCATGTCACAAATGATCAAGTTGAGTGAATCATAACCACACGGCATGTAAAAAACTCTAGGATTAATATCAAGTATTCTTTTCTGCACACCAAAATTTTTTCCTTTCATATTGGAACCATTATCATATCTCTGCCCTCTCACATTATCGTTGTCAAGGTCTAGAGAGTTTAGCGCATTTTTCAGTTATGTAAAAGGCCCAATCTAGTTGTTTCTTGAACATTTAAAAAGTTTACAGACAACTCTTCAACTTTAGTTGGACTACTTGTCACAACTACGTATCGTATGATCAAAGTCATTTGTTCCTTATTGCTTGCATCAGGAGTGCAATCAAGAATAATAGAAAATAATTTATTTCTTTTATTTTTGAATTGATTGTATTTCTTACTTTAGATCCTATAATCTCAATCAACTCATTTTTTGTTCCATGGCTAAGATAACGATAATGAATTTGCTTATCTTGAATGAGTCGGAAATGATGTTGCATTACCGGATCAAATTCAACAATCATTTCAATCAAGCCCCAAAAAATACCACTAGAGTTCTCATAAAAAAATTCATTTAATCCACAAAATGCTAAATTGTTAACAGCAAGACATTTGACAATAGCAATTATTCCAAGTAACTTGTTTCCTAAATTATTCCTCTTTTTGAATATGATCTTGCGTATTTTTGTCAATTGTTTGATTACACTATAATCTTCTTCTCTTCAAACTATGCGAAAAAGTTAAAGATTATATTCCTTACTTCTTTCATGTTGTGTAATATTCTCACCAAGGTGCCTCAAATATGTAATTTCATCTTTTGCTAATGGGCTTTTGGAAGTCATTACATTAAATGGCTTACAACAGAAACAAAATACTTTATCTGTCAATCTTGAATAAACAAGCCATTTTCAATCATGATACCCTTCACTATTCAATTTTGTTTTCTAATAACTTGTAGAGAAATGTTTAAAATTTTCAGAGTATGTTAAATTAAATTCTCTAATTGGACCCTTCTCAACAAGTAAATATCTCATATTTGAATCAATATTATCCCAAGCTGTTGGATCATATACATTCAAATATGTTTCGAAGACATGACCCCTGGTTCATTTAAGTGATCTAAACATGGAACATCGGTCTTATGTACTATCTGTTGCGGTGAAACCTCGGTATCAAGACATTTTCTTTTACGTCATTAATTTGTTATTTTTAGCGCAATCCCTTTTTTCTATATCTTCAAAATCGAATCCTTTTTCAAAATCACAAGATTGTTCCGAATTACCAACCAAATTTGTCCTTTTGGCAAAATATTTGTTAAAGACCCTCTTAATGATTTAACTATTTCTTCAAATTTTGTTTTGTTCTATTAGAACTTCCAGGTAGTTGTTTTTGTGGAAGAATTGTGATGCCTAAAATAATTCGATAATAAAAATCCAAAGAGACGATGTATTCAACAGTATGTAAAATGTAACTAGTCTTCAATTCGCTAGCAAGATTACTGTGAAACATATATAATCATATGATAAGCTTATTGTTCATCATAATTACAAATAAAAATTGTACTTTTTTAAGCATAGTTAGCATTTAAAAATCATAATATTTATGCTAAATTATATTTTCCATATTTCTAGTGGGGAAAATTTGCCTTTTCAATGAAATAGAGAAAAATCAAAACTTAACTTCTATTTTCCTATTGTCTATTTTCTATAGCAAATACCACATGTACCCATTTTCTATAAAATTTGAGTACAAATATTTTTACCAAATTTCAAATCAATTTATTTAACCAAAACCATCAAATCAGTTTATTATATCTTCTCTAAAAAATTTGACTGAAATAAATTAATGCATAAAAAATAGAACATAACATTTAGAAATTAGGGTTCCTTACTTGAAGTCTCAAATCAAATTGCACAATCAAACCAGTTTATTCTATTTCTCCAAAATCTCTAAATGAAACAAATTAGTGCATAAAAAATAGAACATAGCATTTAAGAATTAGGGTTTCTTACTTGAAGCCTGGAAATAAATCAAAACCGCACTTCTTTTCTCCATCGGATTTTTTCTTTTCTTCCCTTGTCCCTTGATTTGTTCTTTTTCTCTATCTAACACGAGATCGAGATTGGGATGAGCATTTTTGCACGAGATAGAAATTGGGATGAGCGGTTTTCTCTCTTGCATAAGGATACACTTTTTTCTTCTATCAGATGCCAGCACCACAACGATGCCTCTCTTCAGTTTCATCCTCTGTGCAATGGTCTAGTTAGCACTGTACCAAAGCCGAGTTTGAATCTAATATCTCAAGCTCAAGATATTTGATGGATCGAACAATTTGAAAAGCAATTCAATATAGCTCGAGTGCGAAGTACTATTAAATGGAAATTAGATGAAACAGCCCAAATTTCAGTGGACCTGAATTTTCGCAAAATGCTAAAATTCAAGTTTATTAAAACCCGATTTGGTTTGTTTAGTACCCTGCAAAATGGCAAAGATAAATATATCAATGATCGCAATAAAATATCTCACAACAGAACTAATAAATTATAATAGTAAGTAAATACCTACCATAATAATGACACAACAAGCAAGTGTCCATAAGTTGAAAAACCTCTGCTACAGTCTAACCTGCGGATATGTTATGAGAAGGAGGTCAGAACAAAAGTTCCGGTGAATAGACAAAATATAATTTCTGTAAATAACACATATACTATTCTATCACTGACTTACTTCTATTAGGTTGTTTGGGTTTATTACACATTATACTTTCGCTTTTGCGCATAAGTCGTGCCCATCTACTCCCAAGTAGGTTAACATAACAAATCATTTATATGTAGCTATATGTCCCTCATCTCAAGGTACACCCCATAATACACTTCTCAAGTGGTGTCCATCGCCGCACTGCAAAAGCGTACTAAATCTCCATCTCCATGCTATGAAAGCGTACTAGGCTATGCTGCAAGAGCGCACTAAGCCTCCATCTCCATGCAACAAAAGCTTATTAGGCCACGCTGTGAAAGCGTACTAAGTCTCCATCGCCACGCTATGAAAGCGTATCATCTACTATCTGAGTTTAGCTATAGAACTCAGTCGGGAGACTTCTACTTCTGTAGAGGACAACTTCGTTAGGCCTACAATACACATATCCATAAATTCATCTGTCTCTTTTCTCGGTGGCTATGTCCCCACTTTCCAACCAACTAATGAAAGACCAACCCATGAGTTGAGACGACCCATTGCATATCACCGGTGCTCAGAACTAAAAATATGCACAGCACAAGCACCTGATCGATGTAAGGCAACCGTCAAGAGAAAGAAATATAGAAAATAAGAGGAAGGTAGAAAAATAGGAAATATAAGAGAAGAGAAGAGAAGAGAAAGGAGAGAACATAATATAAACACAATCACAGATCCCGTCTTATATCTCACAGCGCCTCGGATAATATATAATAATCAAATCACATATATAAAACAGGAGAGACAATAATAACTATATAAACCGGATAATCATATGTATATAGGCTCATACAATTATACATAATCATAATATAGTTTATACAAGAGATGAATAAACACAACTGATAAACTATCTCTGACAAGAATACATAACACTATCAAGGCACCACAGTGTGACATAGTGGAATAAATAATAATGATACAAGTATAGATATATAAAACGTCACCCTCCCTGAATCCACCTGTACAACTCCAGATAATATTGATACTTGTCACTTGGTCTGCTCATCAGCATCGTCGATGAGCACCCAAGCTAATAAGTGGAAAATAAAACCTTGTGACAAAAGTCTGGTGTGAGTGATAAATAAATTTCAAAGTACTGTAAAAGTTGTAATAGTATACATGTGGCATAAAGGGTATGGAGAATCACACATGCCCTGCCCCTGTATCCACCGAGCTAGCACATAACAGTCTGTATATGCTATGCTATGATCAATATCATGTAAATATAGAGTGATAGATGTTTAAGTACAAAATGGTGATAGATACATAAAGAACCCTAACATCCATCAACCATCCTCACATTCACTCAGTAAATACGTAAAGTATACGATACTCAATACTTTATCACCAAATTCATCCGGGCGATGGCTAGACCAAATTGCCCTGGTCTCTACCGAACTCTCGCTATGACCAACTGCCCTGGTCTATAGTCAATGGACCTACCCAATCCACACTGCCCTAGCTCTAGGGTCCGAGCGAATTAGACCATAGTCCACTCTGCCCTGGCTCTCATTTGTCTACATGCTCTCTCTCTCAAAAGCGTACCAAAATCATGAATATCGATAACTCCTTTGCACACGTTCTCCATAGAAGAATTAATCACTAGATTATCCATAAACTTCCATCCGAAGTTGTCTCAATATGGGAACTATCCTTGATGGTCATCATATGTCATAGAATATCATCTTGTGTCTCCCACCTCTCTCACCCTGACAGTCACCTCAATACGACTTAATGTTGTCTTTTCTACATCTTAGAGTAAACCAATCCCTCGTAGGAGCCTCATCATAGAATCACCATCTTGGAATTGCCATCATCAAATGACGAATCACTGCATAGAAGCACCACATCTTATCTCAATCAAAAGCTGTTGATCAAAAAGTCATCATGTCGAAACCCCTGTCGAACGAACCATCACATCATCCTCCTCTAAATCGCATCATCATCGATGTCAAGTTGGTTGAAGTGGCCAATAACAACAGTAATCGATATCGATAACTTCATAGTAATTGATAACGACTACTTGGACTGCTGATTTAACCAAAATTGGTTAAATATGCATCCAGGGAAAACATCGGGCATTCATTACAAAATCCAGCTCGTCGCTAAGTCCATCTCATAGCCAAGTCCATCCCTCATCTTTAAATTGGCCATCAAGCTCTAGTGCTGCTCCACCGTTGAGTTCCAATGTTATTGAGTCGACAGGTCCACCTAAGCGCTATGAAGCTCCATTGAGAATTTACCTCATCCATTCGAGTTTACCATCCTTGTGCGCTCAATCAGTACACACCCACTTGTGCATTCGATTGATAAACACCAAACTCTTACGAATGATATTTTCCTGATATTAGTTCGCCAATGAACGACATTTTAATCTATACTAAGCAAACAATTCAATCATGCAACCATAGTCAAACAATTTCCTAAATTAGCATATAAGCATCCATAATAGTGATAATAAATCAAATAGAACCTATCTATGATAGTAAAAGTGAAATATATGTCCATATAGTCTAAATCTAGCTATATGGTCAAAACAGTGCGCAATAGCGCGTAAACGGGTAAATAACACGCAAATGGGTAAAATGTCATAATCATGGCCAACTATCTAAATCACTTTTTAATATCTTTATCTATCATTTACTAGATTCAGGGGGTGATCGAATGCAGGGAGAAATACATGGACTTGAAGAGAATCAAAAGATGAAAATTTCAAAAGTAGTTTCATGATTTTTAGCTGAGAGACGTGTGATTTTGATTTCTGAATGGGAAAAAGAAATCGCGGCCATGAAATTGTTACACCAATGTAACAGTAAAAACGAGGGAGAGAAACACGTAGGTTAATGTAGTAATATGGACTCATCATACAATATTTTAATATTATTTATTCTATTTGAATTCTCATTCCAACTTTAAAGAAAATCGATGTGCGTTTTTCCTTGCCACGATCAAACGAATTGTCCAAATGATACGAAAATCGACTGCAGGCATCCCTACAGCGATATGGTTCTTAAATACAAGTTTCATCGAAATATGATACTATTGCTAAACGATAATTTTATGTGTAGATCAAGATCGTTATGACCCCCAAATGGCCCAAACTCGAAATATATCTATCCTTACATTTTTTATTAATGTACAAATTATAAAACTCATTAGAACTATTCTCGAGTCCCGGTTTGATCATTTGTGAAAATTACATTTTGGAACTGTCAATCGAATAACTAACGATCAATATTTAAACAATATTTCAATATCTAATGTTAAAATACTGTTCGTTACATTTTTTTCTCCTTAAAGTATTTCCTCCCCAAAATCCTCAAGGACAAAATAACACAACACTCTTGAGTAAGTGACAACACGAAATAAATTATCACTTATGTTTCTCAATGACAACCATTGAAGCGACTATAACAAAGGAAATCAACTCGGAATTTGGCATGAAGACAATATTCACATTCCTTTATATAACCACCATCGAACGCAATAATCGGCATACACCAACCAACTACTCACACTCAGTAAAATACCCTCGGGATTCACAAACGAAAGAACACCCATAACCGTATCAATACAGAACTAGACTCAAACATGGTGGCAATCTGGTCACCTCATCGAATGTGTCCAGATAGTCTCAAGCTACAAGCCCAGGTAACAACTTGCTACTAGAGATCTATTTCAGCCCGTAATTGTCCTGTCATAAGTGAGTCGCTACTAGAGATACGTAACAACCCAAAATTTTAATAAAAAGATTAATAAAATAAATATTAATGAGAAAATTAATGAGAATTAGGCAACAAAGATTGCACCATTGTGTCTGTTACGAAATTCTGGTTAAGGCAACATTTGGTTTGCTGAAATTGGACTTAAAACGAAGAAGTTACGAATAAAAGAACGAAACCAGAATTTGAATTAAAAGATTATATATATATATATATATATATATAATTCTAAATGTTGGAGATGGGACGACCCAGCCCCGAAGGGGTCGACACATATTTCAGGTGGGTCGACCCGTCCCTTGCAACATGCACGATTTTTGCTAATGTTACTTCCGGTGAAGATTGGATCGTTCATGCTGTTTTTGGACTCTTCTTTTGATCTGACGAACCAAGATAAAAACCTAATATCTAACGGTACTAAGCTTCCTAACTCTATTATAAATATAACCCCATCTAACCTTAAACCCTCAAAACTCCATACCCCTTTTTCTTGTGCCTCCACCACACAAACTTCTTCCTTTAAAATTTTAATGGAGTTTTGAAATTTAAATTTTTTGCATACATAAATTTGGGAGAATATTTATACATAGACCTAGAGATTCCTACCAGGGCCTACTGGATTGCATAATTCTATGAGTATTTTCTGTGATGACAAGATCAATATAATTTGAGGACTATTTGACAATATAATAGTTGTACATTTCTTCAGTGATTTACAAATTCCGGTGTTTATTTTCTATAATTGTTTTTTGTATATTTGATTACTGCTTCTATCCCTACTTCATTCTATTTCAATAATTTATCTATTATTGTGAATCTTTCAGTTTACTTCTATCCTTTTTTCTTCGTAGATTATTTTATGTACAGTTCAAATTTTGCCCTATTTTATTTATAGATTTGATCATTTGAGTATAGGCTATGCGAGAGCCTAGATCTTGTCCTTTTGTATTTCACGTTGAGTTTAGGCCTCCAAAGACTAAACCTTTATCCCTTTTTGTTTTTGTGCATATTGAGAAAATTGTAAATTTAATTATAAAACGCATATTGAGAAAATATGAATTGAGTATAAAAGGATTAATTGGGGATAATTGAATTAATACGGTAATTGACAAATGAACTGTAATTTTGGGAAAATTATCGATAAACTAAATAATGGAAATTTGATATAGGTTAACTTAGTAAGAAGCTAAGTAACGGGATTGGGGTTGTATAATGAATATAAATAAGATAATGTTCAAAATACTATCTAAAATTTAACATGAAGTTATATAGAATAAGTAAGCTTATTAACTTAAAATGGGCATTAAGTTTAATATGAATAGATTAATAAACATGAATAGGGGTCCATTTCGGCAGCATAAGCTGATTAGGGAAGATAAGTTGCTTATTATGAAAGCGTATAGTGGGAGTCCATTCTGGTAGTGACGACTGATTAAGGAAAATAAGTGGCTCATAGTTATGGTTCATTCCTGCAACAGGGGTACGTTGATTTGGGAAAATATATAGCTAAAAATAAAAATTAATTTATAGTGGGTAGGCATTTGTTGACAATTCTATGGGGTTCTAGGGTAGCTTGGCAATCAACAATAATTCTATGGTTGCCTTGGCGATAATAAATTAATTTGGGAACTAAGTCCACGGGTGACTTGTGTCAAATTGCATTTGGTTGGCAAGCCGTATTAGACAATATCCCTTTTATCACATAATATAAAGGTCTCACGAGGAGGCAAGGGCACACTTTACTGTACTGGATAGTAAATGGTCCAAACGAGAAGGCTATGGGCGCGTTCTGGCCTGTGGTGAGGGTGCATCGCTCCGATTGGAGAAAATAAGATGTTGTAATGCCTGTGACGCTATGTCCTTTAGAGATTATGGGTCGAACCTGATAAACCGAGACTCATAGTTGGCATATGTTATCACAATTGTGGTTTAGGAGTTGATCGATGGGTAGAATTAAGTTACATCCTAATTATGAGTTGTGGTAAATGGTGTAGAAATCGAATGAGATAACAATCGACTATATTCTTGCTTACCTTTTTATTGCCTTATTTATTGTCATTGTGCTTTAAACTATTATCCTTTTTGGATTCCTTCTTTTATCACTCATGTTAGTAATTAAAGAACTCACCAGGTTTTATGTCTGACTAGTTTTCTTTCTTCCCTTCCCCCTCAGGTTCTTAAGGTGGAGGATCTAAAAATTGATCGGGTTTTGGTTCAGCTTAGCTTATTAGAGATTTCCGATTGACTTATTTTCTACTAGTTCATGTATTTTTTTGCATTTAACTTTTGTTTGTATTTGATGTTAAGAGAGATTTTATTTAGTACTTTGATTATGTTACTATTTCATGAGACAGTCGTGGGTTTATGATGAAGTACATTTTATAATGTAATAACATTTATGTTCTGCTTTAAATAAAGTTTTAAATTGTGTTGTTTTTTCATATGCTATCTTGTGAATTTTAGTCTCTATAATAATATTTTATACCTATATGCTTCATATTCTTTAGAAAAATCTTCATACGGGTGACGTTAAGGAGTGTAGGGTGTTACATTTTGTATTAGAGCCTAAGGTTACAGGATCAGAGAAAAGTTTTTGTTTTAAAAGAAAAAGTATTTTAAAGAAAAGTTTTTTCAAAATAAAAGTTTCTTTTTGAAAAACATTCCCTCAAGTCAATTACAATATTCCCTTGATTCCTTTCCGGAGTTCTTCCCTCTTTTCCTTTCGCAGCATGTCTGAGGCTCATAACTTTCCTAAGGGTATCCCCATTCCAACTTGGTTCCCTAGGTATGTGGAAGCTACGACGCCAGCTGAAGGGGAAGTGAATGCCCAAGTTCCCGCCCCAGTTGTGGTGGCTCCTCCTAACCTACCACCAAACGGTTGATTTCTCAAAACTTTGCAAAGATTTCACTGCTCTAGGCGGCAAGACCTCCTTGGTTCAGAGAGTTTTGTTGAGGTATGCGTCTGGCTAGCGCATATTTTGAACGCTGGAGCTCGAGGATAGGTGGAAAGTTCAGTTGGTTGCGTGGCAATTAAAGGGCAAGGGGCTAGTTCATCTGAAGCATAGATGCATGCATTAGAGGTGACCCAGGCCAGTGGCAATCTGGATAGAGGCAGGAAGGCCACAATTGAAGGTTTGATCTTTTTTACGGCTTTCTAGTTAGGACCTTATTTGATTCTGGCGCTTCCCATTTGTTTATTTCTACTTCATAAGTCGATTGTCTACACCTTAGTATTTCTCTTGTTTTTTATCAAGTGGTAATTTCAAACCCTATAGGAGGTTCAACTCATTTATCTATGATGTGTAAGGGTTTTAGACATTCTATATTAGGAGTCGAGTTTCATTGTGATGCCTATGTACTGCAGTTTCGGGGTACGGTATTATTCTGGGGATGGATTAGTTGGCCATGTATGGTGCTATTCTTGACTACGAGAGGAGGGTAGCGAGATTACTAACTTTTCATGGTAGGACTCTCAAGGAAACCTACGACCCGCGAGGGTCAGTCATGTTGAGCTTCTTAGAGCCCCTAGATACTTCTATTAATGATCTTAGCTTGGTACCCGTAGTGAGAGATTTTTCGGATATATTTCAGGAGGTGAGACGGCCACCTTTGAGATGAGAGATCAACTTCCAGATTTATTTGGTAGAGAACACTAAGCCTGTTGCAATTCCAATTCGTCATATGGCTCCGAGGGAAAGGAGGGAACTGAGGCCGTTTTCACTACTAAGGCAGATGGTTCTCTCCGTATATGTGTGGATTATAAAGAATTGAGCAAGCTCACAAAGAAGAATCAACATCCACTCCTTCAGAAAGACGATTTATTTGACTAGTTGGAAAGTGCATCCATTTTCTCTCAGTTGGATTTGGCGATTTGGTTTCATCATCTTTGAGTTGTAGATGATAGCGTAGATAAGACTGCTTTTAGGACTCTGAATGGATTTTTCGAGTGGCTGGTTATGCCCTTTGGGCTAACTTAGGCGCTAATATAATTTGTTTATTTGATGAGCCGACTGTATAAGGAGTTCCTAAATAAGTTTGTGGTAGTGTTTTCGGATGACATCCTGGTGTTCTCGAGAGGTGAGGATGAGCATGCTTTGCATTTGAGATATGTTGTCCGTACTTTTCGTGCCTATCAGTTGAAGGCAA
>JASFAX010003901.1:0-41106 GCA_030737875.1 Allium sativum
TTGCCCCTTATTTATCTAGTTGAACAAGCCATGATTCAATTAGTTGATGGAAAAGACTCTTTTTTTTTTACAAGAAAGCACATGTTGAATCTGAATCTTCTAATGTTGCTGCGTATGCTTTCTTTATCTTTCTCGACGAATTGATGTTGTCTATTTGTTGAGTTGATTTATCTTGATATGGACACATTTTCTTTATATGGCATGGTTTGTTGCAGTTATAACATCGACCATCATTAAATTTTGAACTTCCTTGATTATAATGTTTTCTTCTATATCTCAGAAAATTTCTAAATGATTTGTCATAAGAGTTGTTTCTTCATCATCTTCACTAGTTAAGTTAGAATCGTTTGGTGTTGCTTTTAATGCAATAGATTTCTTCTCTGTTGACCTGTTTTCTTTTCTCCTTTGTATTTGGACTTCAAAGACATCGGATTTTCGATTAAATCCTTAATCTTCATTTCATTGACATCATTGTCTTCTTTATTTGCCAAAGTTTTTTGATCCCGTTATGAAGTTAATGAACATGATATTTTTTTTCTGACTTGATCTGTTTTAGAATAAGTTTTACCAAATGTTGTTAATGAATGCTCTATCTCTTGAAATCTGCAATACATATCTTAAATAGACCCATTCTCGTTCATTTTGAATAATTCAAACTGATTAACTAACATTGCTTTTTAGCTTGTTTAACTTTACTAGTTCCTTCATGAGTAACTTGTAAAGTTCTCCAAATTTCATAAGCAGTTTTACATACTAACACTTTATTAAACTCATTCCTATCTAATGAACAAAATAACATATTTATGACTTTAGAATTGCTTTGTGCAGCGGTCTTTTATTAACTTTTCCGTTGTGCGAAAGCAGTTGTGGGTTCAACAAATTCATTTTGTGTACTATTCCATGTGTCTAATCCTACTGACTGTAAATATATTTTCATTCTACATGCCCAATATGAATAATTACTACCATTAAACAGTGGTGGTCTGACAGTGGACTGACCCTCTACAAAAGAACTATTATTATTACCAGTGTTGGTTGCTATTATCAGTATTTTCAAAAATCAGATTATGAACTTTTTGAAAGACCTTGCTCTGATACTAATTATTAGGTATTGCTGAATGGATCGTTAAGGCAAAACAAACACTGAAGGGGGGTAAATAGTGTTTTTGATTATTTAAACAAAATCTAAAACTTGTGTGATATACTATATGAATCAAACACTATGGAAAAAACCACAGAATCAAATACAAATGCAAAGATAAACAAAAATAAAGTACAGAAAAGGAAAGAACACACCAAATTTTATACTAGTTCGGATTTGCTTCTACGTCCAATTCCATACAACGCTGGATTGTGCAGAGTTTTATTATTATATCAATATCCAATTACAACCCTCCCCGATTTCACGGCTACAAGGGATACCACCGATTCCACACGCACAATTGATCATGTATACCATCCTTGATTTCACGGCTACAAGGGATACCAAAGATTACCCGTCCTTGATTTCATGGCTATAGGGGCTACCACCGATTCCCTTACTGAACCCAAACAATTACATACAGCCCTATAACTCTTTAATGGCACTTGATTCAGAGAGTAATGAGTAGAGAGTGTAGAGAGAAGAAGATTAGTGAAAACAAAATTGAATTCGGTAGAGTATAGGTGTAGAAATCATAAAAATGATAAAGAATAATGGTATAATGAAAGGGAATGAAAGTGGAGAAGAAGTGATTAAAAATTCTAAATCTGCCCCTATTTATAATGTGTGAGGTTGCAACGTCTCAGAACCGTCACAAATAGTGAAAAGACACTTCCTTTCAAATTTGAAAAAATTACAGTTATATGTCGACATGTATGTATATATATGTCAACATGTATGTATATATATGTCGATATATATATGTGTAAATTGAAATTTGAATATTTTTCAAGTGTTTTGATATATATATATATAATTCTGGAAATTCTTGAATTAAAATATAGTATTATAAATAAATATTATAAAGTAGAAAATCATATGAAAACATAAATATAAACTATATAAACATATTTACAAAATTGTAGAGGTTAGAACAATATAAATAAAAAGTATATAAAATATAAAATTTATAAAGTATAAACCTATAAACTTAAGTTTAAAATCAAATAAAAATAGAATGTAAAATAGAGAAGAAAGAGTTTGAAGATAGAATTTGGAAACAGAATTTGAAAATCACAATTTGAAAACCACAATTTGAAATTATTTTGAATTTGAACCTGGAGTGCTATTCAGAGTCTTACATAATCTAGACTCTATAACTATATTTATCTTGAACTTCTGAAATCTTGAATACTCATGAGTCATGAAATATCTTTGAATTCTGAATCTCTAACATCTTTAAACTGTAAAGTCTTCAGTAATAATTCCTGTGTATGAATCCTGCATATGTGTATATATATATATATTCTAGATAGAGGTATTAGTAAATATTTTACAATCAATTAATATTGAAATAAGGTTGTTGTCATCAAAACTCCATTCTCCAACATTAAGGAAAACCGTATCTCATACCTCGAACTCTAGTTCTGTCCTCCTTCAATCTACATACGACTTTTGCCTATCCTTAGATGCCTTCATCCACTTCTGAATCAACTCTGTCTTCTTTGAGGTCTCTCTTACCATCGTAGGACCAAGTGAAAGTCTTCCCGTAGACTCCCACCAACATGCAAGTGATATGCATGGTCATCCATAAAGTGTCTCGAAGGGAGCCATACCAATACTTGTTTGATAGTTGTTATTATATGCGAACTCTACTAATAAGATATGCTCCTCCCAAATCCCTTCGAAGTCTAGGATGCACAACCTTAATAAATCCTCGATAATCCTATTAACCCTTCCTGTATGTCCATATGTCTGAGGGTGATAGGAGGTACTCAGTTGAAGCTGTGTTCCCAATGCCTCCTGCATGCTCCTCCAAAACTCACTCGTATAAATGGGGTCTCGATCACTAACAATATTAGAGGGTACTCCATGAAGTGATGATTTCTCTAAGATATATCGATGCCAACTAAGTTGTCGTCCTCTTACTCCTGACTTGGATAAAGTGAGCGCTCTTTGTAAATCTGTCAACTATAACCCAAAACTGGTGTTGTCCCTCCTCGATCTGGGCAACCCATCTATAAAGTCCATAGAGACGCTCTTCCACTTCCACTACGGTATGTTTAGAGGCTGAAGCAATCCACTAGGTTCCCTATATTCATCCTTCACTTATTGGCAAGTCATACGTCGAGCTACATACTCTACCACGTCTTTCTTCATTCCAATCCAATAAATAAACCTCCTCATGTCTATGTACATTTTATCACCGCCCGAATGGATATTCATCTGAGAGTGAGAGACCTGAAACCTTGCACGGGATAGATACGTGGCTTTAATGGGTCATCAACTGAACTGGTCAGTCTGATCGATCTAAAGGTAGAATTAGGAGATAGAGACCGTAGGAGGGTATGGATCCTGCCATTTATTGTGATGAATATAAGCTCCCAATATAGTGCATTTTTGGGGTGCCCAGCCCTAGCAGAGTTTAGAGCTTGCATCACTCACTGGTGCCAACTTTTGAAATTCCCAACTGGTGAAAGGACTGGAACGGTGCGGGGGGTCAAATGACAGAGCGAGCATGTTACTTGGCTGACTGGAAAGTGCTGCTAAAAAAATATAGTAAGGATTCAGAAGATAATCCTCCCCATATAGGGGGGACCATAACAACTAAAGAAAACATCCAAGCCAGAACCGTCCATTTTCCAACTCGAAGATATATGTACTAGATAGGATGAAGAGACGGGATGTAGAAAGGCAACCCCGAATGAAACCATGGTGGAGATTTTGATCGACGACGACGATGAGCCAACTAGGGTCTCGAAGACCGGATCCCACCTTGACTCCCTCAGAATGAGGGACTTTACTGAATTCCTCCGCGCTAACCCTGATGTGTTTGCGTTGACCTATGCTGACATGTGTGGGATCTCACTTCCATCATGACTCATCCTTTAGCATCGATCCGAAGTATACCCCTGTGAAGTAGAAAAGGCAAATGCTCGGCCCGGAGAGGTTTGCAGCTTTGAAGGAAGAAATCGGGAAGCTTCAGGCTAATGGATTCATTCGAGACATGACTTATCCCAAGTGGATAGCAAAACCTGTGCTCATGGATAAAGCTAACGAGAAGTGGCGAGCTTGTATTGACTTTTAAGATTTAAATAAATCCTTCCCCCGAAGACAGTTTTCCATTTCCCTGGATCGAACAGCTGGTCGATTCTACAATAGGGCACAAACTCCTTTCGCTTATGGATGCATACTCAGGATATAACCAGATTGCAATGCATGTCCCAAACCAAGAACATACCGACTTCATTACAGATCTCAAACTATATTATTATGTGGTCATGCCCTTAGGACTGAAAAACACTGGGGAGACTTATCAACGCTTGGTCAAGCGAATGTTTCATAACCAGATAGGAAAAACGATGGAGGTCTGTATGGATGATATGTTGGTAAAGTCGAAGCAATCATACGATCACATCAGGGGTCTGTTAGAAATGTTCAACATTCTACGAAGATATGAGATGAAGCTCAATCTCATAAAGTGCTCTTTCGGAGTTGTGTTAGGAACATTCTTGGGTTTCATAATCTGCTCTTGATGGATTGAAATCAATCCCAATCCGATCTTAGAAATTAAGGGAATCAAGGAACCTAGAACAATCAAGGATGTGCAGAGTTTAGCGGGAAAAGTTGCGACCATAGGTCGATTTATATCCAAAGCAACCGACAATGCCTCCCTTTATTCGAATTGATCAAAAGGGGAAAACGAAACTTTGCTTGGACGCCTGATTGCATCGAAGCCTTCCAGAGTTTACTTGAACATCTTGGAAAACCTCCTATCTTGTCCAAACCAATCGACTATGGAGATATATTTGTGTATTTGGCAGTATCTATGAACGCAATCAATCGTTCCTAGTTCGTGAAGAAGACCGAGTACAATGCCCGTTTATTATGTAAGCAAAAAACTAACGGAGGGAGAACACAACTATCCAAAGATTGAGAAGCTCGCCTATAGTTTGTTGATTGCATCAAGAAAACTCCATCATTATTTCGAATCTCACCTGTAACACCCCATGTCCGTTAATGTCACTCACAAAAGGGAATGCATTAGCTTCTATGAAGCATTATAAGTAAACAGAACATAATATAACAAGACAGATACATAAAGTAGTACTTGAAAATTTTATAACTTTATTACAACAGAAGCAGAAATGAGTTTAGTTACATTATAATACCAAAACCCAAGTACACAAATATCAGTCTTATACAAAATCCTTCAGAATGCAGAATTTTAATGCCATAGTCCCCAACATAAACTGTCATGAAAAGATAGAGTCAAAGCTAAGCAATACTTCAAGCACTTCAAGCAGAGAAAATCTGAATCAAGCTCCTATGTTTCCACCCTAATCACCTTGGGGGGGGGGGATGGAAAGAAAAGGGGCGAAAACAAACAAGGTCAGACATAAAGTCTGGCGAGTCCAGTGACTTCCAGCATATAAACAGATAACAGTATCATGACATGTAAGTAAAGCTGGATGAGAGATTACAGCAACAGGAATAAAAGGTATGCTTAAGTTAAACAGAAAAAACAGAATGATATAGACCAAGATATGCTTCTTACCTATATCTTACTTCTCTGCACTAATACATAGTATAACAGGATTAGGTGTCACCCTATTGTCTAAACTGAAACAGAAACGGAAACAGAATGCTAGTAATGGGCTTTTACCACCCCAACAGAGACAAAAGGTACAGAAACAGAATGCTAGTAATGGGCCTTTACCACCCAACTAATGAGCCTTTACCATCCCAAAAGAGACAGAAGGTACAAAAACAGAATGCTAGTAATGGGCCTTTACCACCCCAACTAATGGGCCTTTACCACCCCAACAAAAACAGATGACACACCAACAGAAACAAACAGAACTAGGTGTACCCTAAATTCTACCCCAAGCGATCAGCTCCCTAATACATAAATACCCTGTGCCGGCCCCACAGAAGGGTGTATCATTCCCTAAAGTGGCAACCTATAGACACAGACCTATTTACAGATGTCATGGTGTCTTACATCCTCAGAACAGACCATATCCATGCACGCACATGACCCAGTTGGAATGCGCCATCAACACCCCTCGCTATTATCAGAGTGAACCTCTTACAATTAGTTCAGTAAGCATGCCCCGGACCCCTCCTAGTTTTGGGTCATAGTTTTGATACCAGAAAAGGGTTATGACTAATATGGGTCCCACACAACAGATGACATAAGTAATTTTCCCTCCTAACCTTGTGTCCCCAGACCAACAGATTTCAGATTAACTTGCTTACAGATTTCTTATGTACAAAGTTCAGATTAACTAGTTCTCAGATCAGACATATATGTTAACAAGTTTTCAGACTAACGGATCAGATATATAGATTAACAGACTTACAGATTGTTTCACCTAACCTTGTATTGGGCCTACAGATTTACAAAACGGGTTTATTAGGTTCATCCGCCCAGTTGATTTAACCTTATCCACACAACACGTTTTAGGCATCATATTTATCCCAGATTTGCATTAATTAATTACTAATGCACAGACCTCTCACATTAGGTCGGTAGCTTGTGGCCGCTGGATGTGCCGGGCAGTTCCGGGCAGACTTCTTCCACAAGCCAGACCTAACCTCGTGTCTAAGCATCTTTTAGCTATGCCTACGACCTCTCACATTAGACCGACAGTTTGCGGTTGCTGGTTAAGCCGGTTGGGTCCGGCCAGGCTTCTACCGCAAATAGAGTCTAACCTCGTGTCTCAGCATTCTTAATTTTAGCTAAAGTGTTCATTCACAGATTATGCCAATATCAGACTAATTATGCCAATTCAACAAATTAAACTTCTTTACAAGTTACAGCAGATTATTCAAAGTTCTATTAACTTGTTTTGCTCAATTTTAGATTGAGGCTATAGATTTTCATACACAAATTACCGTATTCAGTTTTCAATAGATTTAGCATATTAGGCAAATTAACAGGTTTAATCATCCCTTAAAATTCCATTGACATACCTCGTCTAATCATAAAATTAAGCCTAATTTTACATGCCCAAATTACGGTCATAATTCACAATATAACATATGCCCCAAAATTTTAATTAAATTTACACAGTTACAGAATATTCTCCAAAAACCCCAAATCATGATATTGAATACGAATTATGCCAAATTATAGCCTTTGATTTCAGCGTATGCCAAATATCCAAAATCCCCATTTAGGCGTATTCACACTTAATAGTTATCCTATTATAATATATATCTTTGCACCTAAGTCATATACACCATAATTCTCCTTCTTCCAAATCACAGACTATCATATATAGTATGCCCAGAACCAGATCTTAAATTACAACATATGTTCTTTTCTCAAATCAGTCACAAATAAGTCATGTCTAATTATGCATCATTCACTATTCTTCCCAAATTTAGCGTTCGTGCGTCAATCTCTTATGAGATTTGGCTCAGGCTCGTAGTAGCCTGGCTATATAATAGAAGGAAAGAAGAGATACAGAATAGTTACTATAATATTAATAAGATAAATCTACACAGAAAAACAGATCTGATAAACAAGAGTATGCATAATCCCAAATTCAGATTTAGCCATGTCAAGATCATAATTAAATTTCATATCTGAAAATAACTGTACTCACCTTGGTTGGATTCTAAAAGAAAAAGGGTTGTAGTTGTTCTCTTTTAATCCTATTCAGATTGGAAGAAGAAGGAGCACTAGTTCTAGCTTAGGTTTCAGCAGAGTAGCGACGCCATTGATTTATTTTAATATGAATTAGGGTAGAGTATAGGCGTAATGAAGTTGTATAGAGGAAACTGTATCCTTAGGGGTGTTTATATAGCATAGGGATCAACAAATCTGGTCAGAACGGGCGTCCAAATGCAGAAAACGAACCTGTCCACGGATCTGGAAATAGGGGGGAGGTCGACCCCCTAGTCGACCTATGTGACCCAGGTCGACTCCCAGGTCGACCCCCTGGTCGACCTGGGTCCTGGGTGGGAAATTTCCCACCCAGCTCGGGTGTGTGTTTTGAATATCAAACTTTTAAAATTTTAATTCGGGCTGGTTTTTATTTTAAATTCCTGAAACTTCTAAGTGCCATAACTTCTTCATACAAAGTCCGATTTGCGCAAACTACGGCTCTATCTCAAGCAGAATTCCGAGCCGAACGCAATGGCGCAACCCTTTCCCTTAATTCTTCTTTTAAAAATTAAGTATACTTTGTTTTGTTACATTATGTTCACAGAAAATACGGGGTGTTACATTCTCCCCTCATTATAGGATTTCGTCCCCGGAATCTTCAAGCTAAGAAGAATGTGTCCTACCATCCAATCACACATCTACTCAACCATCATTCACAAGCATCCATTGTCCTTAGAAAACTTTTAATATTGTATGAACATATGCAAAAGTGTGTGTATATGTCTCCTATCTAATGCAAAGATCAGGCTGTCTACTGATTCAGTTGGCCTCCTCAATGCGAATTTTGTTAGTGCCATAAGTCCAATTATGTATGCAAGAAATCCTATTTGATACACATCATTTCTATATGAGTGCATAACCATTCATCCAAATGCAACATCCATGTGATGAGTCAATTATTTTGCATCCACAAAAATTGAAAAAAATGCGCACACATCCATATGCAGTATAAGAGTGCTTTTGAGCCGATCTAGTGCCTAGTGTGTGTATATGCATCCAAGAGCAACCACTAGCAACCACTCGCATCCACTTGCAACGATCAAACATAACATGTCTCAAACACATGTTTACACCCATTAGTTTCTACCTAAGGTCGAAGACTCAATTGGTAGGATACAGCCGAGTGATAGAAGCAAGTACAACTAAAACAAAAGTTCTGTTCCCATTAGACATCGGTTAAGAGAATAAATCTCCAAGCATCAACCCCGAAGATCGAAATCAACATCAGATTGACATTCAGAGAATTACTCCCATTAAACAATGCCAAAACTGGAAATCTATTTCACGCTTCGAGTAAAAACCCCTATCCTTTTTAGAAATATTCAGATACTTACAGACTACTGGTACAGATCAGATTATCAAAACCCAGAATGTATGCGTCATAGTCAACTTAACGCCCAACACAGATACCCCTAACTTATCACAAACAGATGAGTCATAACCCTTATGGGATTTGAGACTATAGCGGGATCAGAAACAAGATTAGTATTAAAGTGCAGAGTCTCAATTACAGAATCAAAACGCCAGAATCAAAAAGAGTTTTAACTCAATAATCAGATAAGGAAATTAAACCTCCTACAGAAATTTTCCTATCCTTATCCTATCCACCAGCCACGTGAGCATTCACCTGCCCTTCAGAAGTAGGTCCTGTCCTCTGCCCTTGCCCTCGTTTCTTCGGGCAGTCCCTAGTGAAGTGTCCCATCTCACCACAGTTGAAGCAAGTGCCCTTCCTTTTTCTGCAATCCTTGTTCAGATGAGTCAAGCTTCCACAAGTAAAGCACTTTTTCTCCTTCTTATCTTCAAACTTTTCATCCTCCTTTTGTGTTTCCTTTTTGGGCCACGCTTTCTTGTTCTATAGTCCTTCAAGCTTTTCCTCTTTTTTCTCACTTTTGGCTTCCTCTTCATGCATCAATGCCATGTCAACCAATTTCTCGATGGTAGCCCTCATAGGAATGTGGGTCATAGCCAACCCGTGTAGCAGCTCATTCAAACCTTTAACGAATCTCAGGGCCTTCTTTTCAGGTGTGTTCACCAAGTCTAAGCCAAATCTCGCCAACTGATTGAACTTGTTAACATACTCCTTTACTGATAAATTCCCCTGCTTCAACACCAAGAACCTCTCTATGTATAAATTCTCTTCTGCTCGTGAGATAAACTTCATCTCGAACCTATGCCTGAAATCCATCCATGTCTCTACTGGACGCTCTCCATTCGTGACCTCCCACCAAAACGAGGCTTCGTCCTTCATTAACCAAGCAGTTAATTGGACCCTTCTTCCACCTTCTATCTCGAAGATACCAAACAAATCTTCCACCTCCTTAAGCCAATTTCGAGCTTCAACAAACGTCTATGACCCGTGAAAAGGTTTTCCTCCCATTGCCCGAAAGTCTTTGCATATCTTCGAAAAAGTATCAACGCGAGGAGGGGGAGGAGGAGGAGCGGCTGCAGCCGAGGAAGGAGGAACGTCTGCTGGGCCTGCGACGGTGGCCCTAGCCTCAAGATACCTTCTGAACCAGGTTGGTATCGGTATGCCCTCGGGTATTTCGGGTACCCCAGACATGCTGAAAAGAAAAAGGAAGAGATTCAAAACGGAGAATCGAAAGACAGATATATGGCTTTTGGGGATTATTATTTTCAAAATAAACTTTACTTTTGAAAATACTTCCTTTTTAAAACCTTTTTGAAAATAGTTTTCACAAAAACTTTTTATCAAATTTGGTAACCTTCAGCTCTGATACCAAGTGTAATACCTCATGTCCATTAATGTCACTCACAAAAGGGAATGCATTAACTTCCATGAAGCATTAGAAGTAAATAGAACAGAATATCACAAGACATATACTTAAAGTAGTACTTGAAAAATTTATAACTTTATTACAACAGAAACATAAATGAGTTTGGTTACATCATAATACCAAAACCCAAGTACACAAATATCAGTCTTATACAAAATCCTTCAGAATGCATAATTTTAAAGCCATAATCCCCAACATAAACTGCCATGAAAAGATAGAGTCAAAGCCAAGCAATACTTCAAGCAGAGAAAATCTGAATCAAGCTCCTATGTTTCCACCCTGAGCACCTTGGGGGGGGGGGGGACAGGAAGAAAAGGGGCGAAAATAAACGAGGTCAGACATAAAGTCTGGCGAGTCCAGTGACTTCCAGCATATAAATAGCTACTAGTATCATGACATGTAAGTAAAACTGGATGAGAGATTACAGCAACACGAATAGCAGGTATGCTTAAGTTAAACAGAAAAAAACAGAATGATATAGACCAAGATATGCTTCTTACCTATATCTTACTTCTCTGCACTAATACTTAGTATAACAGGATTAGGTGTCACCCTAATGTCTAAACTGAAATAGAAACGGAAACAGAATAATCTCTACAGAAACAGAATGCTAGTAATGGGCTTTTACCACCCAAATAGAGACAGAAGGTACAGAAACAGAATGCTAGTAATGGGCCTTTACCAACCAACTAATGGGCCTTTACCATCCCAACAGAGACAGAAGGTATAGAAACAGAATGTTAGTAATGGGCCTTTACTACCCCAACTAATGGGCCTTTACCACCCCAACAGAAACAGACGGCACACCAACAGAAACAAACAGAACTAGGTGAACCCTAAATTCTACCCTATCCGATCGGCTCCCTAATACATAAATACCCTATGTCGGCCCCACGGAAGGGTGTATCATTCCCTAAAGTGGCAATCTATAGACACAGACCTATTTACAAATGTCACGGGGTCTTACATCCTCAGAGCAAACCAGATCCATGCACGCACATGACCCGGTTGGAATGCGCCATCAACACCCCTTGCCATTATCAGAGTGAGCCTCTTACAATTAGTTCAGTAAGCGTGCCCCAGACCCCTCCTAGTGTTGGGTCATAGTTTTGATACCAGAAAAGGGTTATGACTAATATGGGTCCCACACAACAGATGACACAAGTAATTTTCCCTCCTAACCTTATGTCCCCAGACTAGCAGATTTCAGATTAATTTGCTTACATATTTCATATGTACAAAGTTCAGATTAACTAGTTCTCAGATCAGACATACAGGTTAACAAGTTTTCAGACTAACGGATCTGATATACAGATTAACAGACTTACATATTGTTTCACCTAACCTTGTATTGGGCCTACAGATTTACGAAACGTGTTTATTAGGTTCATCCGCCCAGTTGATTTAACCTTATCCACCCAACATGTTTTAGGCATCATATTTGTCCAAGATTTGCATTAACTAATTACAAATGCACAGACCTCTCACATTAGGTCGGCAGCTTGTGGCCGCTGGATGTGCCGGGCGGTTCCGGGCAGACTTTTGCCACAAGCTAGACCTAACCTCGTGTCTAAGCATCTTTTAGCTATGCCTACGACCTCTCACATTAGACTGACAGTTTGCGGTTGCTGGCTGAGCCGGTTGGGTACGGGCAGGCTTCTACCACAAACAGAGTCTAACCTCGTGTCTCAGCATTCTTAATTTTAGCTAAAGTATTCATTCACAGATTATCCCAATATCAGACTAATTATGCCAATTCAACAAATTAAAATTCTTTACATGTTACAACAGTTTATTCAAAGTTCTATTAACTTGTTTTGCTCAATTTTAGATTGAGCCTACAGATTTTCATACCCAAATTACCGTATTCAGTTTTCAACAGATTTAGCATATTAGGCAATTTAACAGGTTTAATCATCCCTTAAAATTCCATTGACATACCTCGCCTAATCATAAAATTAATCCTAATTTTACATGCCCAAATTACGGTCATAATTTACAATATAACATATGCCCTAAAATTTTAGTTAAATTTACACAGTACAGAATATTCTCCAAAAACCCCAAATCATGATATTGAATACGAATTATGCCAAATTATAGCCTTCGATTTCAGTGTATGCCAAATATCTAAAATCCCCATTTAGGGGTATTCACACTTAATAGTTATCCTATTATAATATAGATCTTTGCACCTAAGTCATATACACCATAATTCTCCTTCTTCCAAATCACAGACTATCATATATAGTATGCCCAGATCCAGATCTTAAATTACAACATATGTTCTTTTCTCAAATCAGTCACAAATAAGTCATGTCTAATTATGCATCATTCACTATTCTTCCCAAATTTAGCGTTCGTGCGCCAATCTCTTATGAGATTTGGCTTAGGCTCGTTGTAGCTTTGCTATAGAATAGAAGGAAGGAAGAGATACAGAGTAGCTACTATAATATTAATAAGATAGATCTTCACAGAAAAAAAGATCTGATAAATGAGAGTATGCATAATCCCAAATTCAGATTTATAGCCATGTCAAGGTCATAATTAAATTTCATATCTGAAAATAACTGTACTCACCCTGGTTGGATTCTAAAAGAAAAAGGGTTGTAGTTGTTCTCTTTTAATCCTATTCAGATTGGAAGAAGCAGGAGCATTAGTTCTAGCTTAGGTTTCAGCAGAGTAGCGATGCCATTGATTTATTTTAATATGAATTAGGGCAGAGTATACGCATAATGAAGTTGTGTAGAGAAAACTATAGCCTTAGGGATGCTTATATAGCATAAGGATCAACGAATCTTGTCAGAACGGGCGTCCAAATGCAGAAAAATGAACCTATCCATGGATCTGGAAATAGGGGGGAGGTCGACCCCCTGGTCGACCTAGGTCTTAGGTGGAAAATTTCCCGCCCAGCCCGGGTGTGTGTTTTGAATTTCGAACTTTTGAATTTTGAATTCGTGCTGGTTTTTATTTTAAATTCCCGAAACTTCTAAGTGCCATAACTTCTTCATAGGAAGTCCGATTTACGCAAACTCGGACTTTATCTTATTAAGAATTCCGAGCCGAATACAATGGCGCAACCCGTTTCCCTTAATTCTTCTTTTAAAAATTAAGTATACTTTGTTTTGTTACCTTATGTTCATAGAAAATACGGGGTGTTACACCACCCCATCAAGGTGTTCACCGATCAGTCGCTATGACAAGTTCTACAATGACCTGAGGCAAGCGGGAGGCTACTTAATTGGAACATCAAACGAAGTCAATTCGACCACACTTTTGTTCTATGGGAATCCATCTGAGGGAAAGCACTAGTTTATTTTATAATAAAATTTTCTACTCCAGAAGACGACAGCCTTAAGGTTGGTCCCAAGCCTCCGGACATCAAATTTAGATCAGACACTTGAAAGTTATACATGGACGAAGCTTGTAACGATCGGCGCTTCGGCGCCGGCATAGTATTGTTAACTCCTGAACGGCGGTCGATCAATTATGCCCTGAGGTTAAATTTATCTTCTACCAACAATGACTCTGAGTACAAAGCCTTGATTGTCAGACATAAGCTCGCGAGGGACTTAGGAGTAGCAACACTAAATATTTTCTATGATTCGCATCTTGTTGTATTTCTGGTTTGGAGAGAGTATCTAACTAAAGGGGCTCGAATTGCTGCTTATCTCAAGCAGGTGAAAGAGTTACCGAATGACTTTTATCATTATATCATCTCCCACATTCCCAGGGAAGACAACTAGAATGCAGATAGATTGGCAAAACTAGCTAGCTCTAGTGACCCGAGCGAGGCAGAGTCCTGTAGGGACTTTGAGTACCCCGAGCATAGACCAGATGGAGGTTGATCAATCGGAGACCGGACCCTTAAAGGAATCCTGGATGACCCGTACCAAGAATTTTTTCCTACATGGGACTCTCCCAGAAAGGAATGGGAGAAGAGCCTTTGTATGGCAAGCTTCTAGGTACACCATCTTGCAAGACTAGCTTTACAGGAGGTATTTCTCGTTTCCAATGCTTCGATGGGTGGCTAATGACAATGTCAAGAGAATATTGAGAGAAGTACACATGGGAGAGTGTGGTCCTAACGTAGGAGGACAAACCCTAGCTAAAATAGTGCGACGGTACGGATACTTCTGGCCGACCGTTAACAAAGATGCGGCCAACTATTCTAGGCGATGTGAAAGATGCCAAAGGTTTTCTCAGATCTCACGGGTTCCACCAATGGAACTAACTCAAATGGTCAGCCTTGGCTAGTTTTCTTCAAGGGAATATATATTATCAGAAGTCTACCGATGTTAAAAGGGGGTGCAAAGAATGCGATCGTGGTTGTAGACTAATTTACAAAGTCGGAGGAAGCCGAACAGTTGACCACGATCACCACAAAATGAGACATCAATCTTGTTGTCAAGAATATCATATGTCGATTTGGACTACCTCGGACTATCATCACTGATAAGGGACTCAATTCAACAGCTATAAATTTAGAGATTTCTGTAACGACCCGCGTTCTACGCATCATAGGATCGTAGGATATTTATTTCTTTCACATACGAAGTCGTATGGTCATGTAACTTTGGGAGACGACTATTGGGGTCATTTCCCATGTTCATGATTTTTCCCGATTTTTAAATGACCATTTTACCCCTAGTTAGCACTGTTTTGGCCATAACTTTTGACTGGAAAGGAATTTTGACCTGAAACCACTTCCATTGGCTTTGAATGATTGTTTCTCTTTCCGTAGAGTGGTCACATTAGCCAAACGGACTTACCGTTTGGGAGATATGGCTGAAACAAGTTTCAGATGGTGAAAAACAGCTTAGTTGGGCTTAACCGGGTGATTAGCAGCTAGGCCCAAGGGGAATTTCGGGTTTAGGGGTATAGGAGGTCTGATTAGGGTTAGGTTATCACTTTCATTTCAGTTTTGAGCAGCCACAAACCTCCTAGAGATCCTAGTAATGGCTTCCTACATCTAAAACACCCCAAATCACTCTCTAATTGAAGATTAGGCTTAGCAACACCAAATTAAGGAGAAAAAGCACCAAAGCAAGGTTGGAACTGCTGTTAGACATCAGTATTCGCCCCAAATCAGAGGAGTTTCAGTTCTGAGAATTTCATTTGTGGCCAAGGTGAGTGATAGCATCATTTTGACACTAATTACGGTTAATTAAGGGTAATTAGTAAGGATTAGCGAATTTATACGTAAATAAATTCTGGAAAAATTCTTAAAATTTTAAAATAATGTTTTAAGGCTCTGTTAGAAATTTGGGTTAATTTCGATGTGTTTTGCTAATCGTATGCTTAAACATGATTAGGAGGAATTATAAGAAAATGTGAGGTTTTGGCCACTTTTGATCCATTTTGATTCATTCAAATTGTTGTTTGTTGTTTGTGGTTGCTATTACATGTTACTATGACTCTATGGTATGTTTCATGATTGATTAGAATAGTTAAATTGCTCGAAAACGTCGTCGAATGGCGTAGAAAGCTTGCTGGAAAGTTGCAGAAGTGTGCAGGCTCCGAACCGGTTCGGATCGGAGAAAGGGGGCGGATCGGACTAGGGAACTGACCAAGGGAATCCGAACTGGATGAGGACTTGCCACTGGAAGAAGTTTGGCAGGAAGGAAGGCCATTGTTTAGAGTTGGAGTTGGACAGAAGATCGGATCGGAGCGATGGAGCGGATCGGATCGGAGTTAGCTAGGGAGCAGAGCGGATCGGATCGGAAGAGTGATTGGAGGCCAGATCGGATCGACTTGGAGATGCAGGGCTCGGATCGGAAGCAAAGAAGAAATAAGCTAGGGATTGGAGCGCTGGAGGGAAGGACACCCGACCCGACCTGGAGGAGGACCCCGACCCGACCCGGAGCGAAGTGCCCGACCCGAAAAGACAAGGAGAAGGACTCGAACCGAGCATGGGTGACCGAACCGAACCGAGCATGGGTGACCGAACCGAACCGAGCATGAGTGACTGAACCGAACCGTATTCTAGAGCTGCTACTGCACGACAACTTTTCTGAAGACCCACTCCAATTCGACCAAACCCGAGATGCAAAGGAAGTCCAAATGAGAAGTTAGAGCTCAAGATTTAGATGGGAATCAACGAGCTCGCTTCATGGTTGGGCTTTGCTGCGGGACGCGTGCTAAGGAGTTATCGACACCTATAGCTTTGGACCACTATGGTAGGAGGTATGAAGGCGGATTCAGGGCCATTATGGCATTGGTAGAACCAAGGGCTATGACCAATGAAGTGGGTCATTGAAATGTTTGGTCATGACTCCAAGTGTTTGGCTTGGTCACAGCAGGGTTTCTACAAGTCGGGATTCGTCGTTGCCTCAGTTTGTCTAGTGTTCCAAAGTGGTAGATGTCGTACGCTTTACGCACTGAGTGAGAGATGCGAGGATGGTTGCTATGGATGATTTGTTTGCTATCATTTTGACATGCACACCCCACCCCCGTATTCTTACACTATTTATTATGGCACCTTGGAGTATTGTACGGTATGTGGTACTAACTCTTTGGTTGCAGGTCCAGGTTCAGGTATGGTTTAGTATACCTGTTATTATTCTGTTTAGATGCTTATCGCTCATACCAGGCTTTATGTCTGACCCAGAGTTTTATGTCTCTTCTTATTACTCTGGGTGCTCACACGAGCAGACTAGAGACAGGTTAGCTGGTGATGCACGGGTAGATGATCCGGAGACGAGCAGGAGGCTTCCACGTACTATATACATAATATTCTCCCTGTGTTGTTGAAGATCACTGCTTGGGCATTGTTGGTGTATCTTCTATTTTAGCTTTCTTTTGTTTAGAGACAGTAAATTTGGAAAGTTGTAATAAGCTGTATTTGGATTTCCGCTGCTTTGAGATTGATGTTGGTTTTAGTTATCAGCTTATGCACTGTCTCGCCTGTTTTATGTCAAGTATGTTATTATTATATTTTATTCCATGCGCTGTCAGACATTCTACAGGTTCTTTGATTAGTTCATTCCCTTCTTTCCTTTCTTCTGACGATCGTCTTGTGCTAGTCGGGCATGTGTACAGCGCACTTTTGGAGGAAATGCAGGCTGGTGCGAAGCGGGCTGTCACACTTGGTATCAGAGCTCTAGGTTGCGTAGTTAACCTAGGGAAGTTATCAGGGAGAGATAGTATACGTATACGAGAGAGCGTATTTGTAATTATTTTGGTTTTCAAAAGCTATATATATACTATTAGTAGTATAAGAATGAAGTCGCACTGCACTAGCACCATTATGGAGTCGTTAATCGTTTCCTTTTTCAGATTGACGATGAGCCGAGATACTAGAGGTGCTGGTAGGGGAGCCAATAATGGGAATGCTGCTGACATGAGGACGATGTTTACTGACCTCATGAGAGAGATGCTTAGAGATGTGCAGAGGGCAGCTCCCAATGGTGGAAATGGTGGTGGCCCAATAGTGCAGGCGCCAAGAGTCGACTTCGCCAAGCTGAATAAGGATTATACTAGTCTTGGTGGGAAGTCATTCCATGGAACGGAGTCGGCTACGGACGTTCAGGATTGGTTGGATAGTTGCGAACGTATCTTCGAGGATTTGGGTATCGAGGATGCGATGAAGAGAAAGCTAGCGTCCCGTCAGCTGCAAGGGCGGGCAATGAATTGGTGGAATGCTATAAAGGCAGCTACTCCCGAAGACCAGATTACTTGGGAGCAGTTTAAGGCTCGCTTTAGTGAGAAGTTCATTCCAGCTGCTCAGAAGTCAATGTTGTTTAAGAAATTCTTGGAGCTCAAGCAGAATGGCAGGGCTGTCTCGGAGTATATTGCTGAATTTGACACTTTGTCAAAATATGGGTTATCTCTTATAGATACTGCCGAGAAAAAGAATGAGAAATTCATAACTGGATTGGATCAGTACTTGGGGGAAAAACTTATTAACCACATCGATGAGACGTTTGAATCGATTGTGGGGAAAGCATTAAGATCAGAAAGTCTCTACCCTAAGCCGAAGACTGAAGTTGCATCCGCAGAAGAGCCAAAGCCACAAGCTAGTGGTGGAGGCAAAGGTGGTTCCCAGAATAAGAGAAAGCAGAATCAGGCTAAGGATGGCCAGAAGAAAAAGAATAAGCAAGATGTGGAGTGCTTCAGCTGTGGTAAGAAGGGCCATTATGCTAGTAATTGTCGGGCCAAGCCAGCAGATAGGAAGTGCTTCAACTGTGGCCAAATGGGGCATCACAAGGACAAGTGTCCCCAGCCCCCTAAGGAAAAGCAAATGGTGAAAGCATATGCTCTTAATGCTATTCCTTCTTCGTCGAATGCCCCAACTACGGCGGAGAAGGGAAAGAATGTCGTCATTCAAGGTATGCTTTCTGTTTATGATGTTCCTGTTAGAGTTTTGTTTGATACCGGAGCTTCCAGTTCTTTCATATCTAGTGACCTGGTAGATAGGTTGGGATTGGAGCCCGAGATTGTCGATAGACCTTTAGTAGTGACGAACCCGATTGGTGGTTCGACTAGTCTTAGCATGATTTGTCGTAATGTGGTTCTATCGAGTCATGGATGCATGTTTGTTTGTGATTGCTTTGTTTTGGGCTTTACTGGGTTTGGCATTATTTTGGGAGTAGATTGGCTCCAAAGATACGGGGTGGTGGTAGACTGTGAGGGCTTGTTGGTGACAGCTAGAGCGGATGATGGGCGGAGGATAGTGTTTGGTGGTCTACCCAGTAAGGGGGTATTGGCTAGTTTTCTAAACTCCCTCGACATTTCGCATAGTGAGTTGTCAGGTTTGCCCGTGGTTGGCCAGTATCCGGATGTTTTCGAAGAAGTGACCGGACTTCCACCACACCGAGAGATTGAATTTCGTATTGATTTGGTAAAAGATGCCAGGCCTATAGTGATGCCACTTCGTCGAATGGCACCAAGAGAGCAGCGAGAGCTCGAGGTGCAAGTCAGCGATCTTTTGAAGAAGGGATTTATCAGAAGGAGTGTTTCTGAATGGGGAGCACCAGTTGTGTTTGCTACCAAGGCGGATGGTTCCCTTCGTTTGTGTGTAGACTACCGCGAGTTGAATAAAGTGACGAGGAAGAACAAGTATCCTCTACCGCGGATAGATGATTTGTTTGACCAGTTGAGTGGCGCGAGAGTATTTTCTCAGTTGGATCTCGCGACAGGTTTTCATCAGCTTAGAGTGGAAGCTGAGAGTATAGCAAAAACGGCATTTCGAACGCCGTCTGGATTTTATGAATGGTTGGTTATGCCATTTGGGCTGACTAATGCCCCGGCATATTTTGTGGACCTTATGAATAGGGTATTCAGAGATCAGCTGAATAAGTCTGTCCTTGTGTTCGTTGATGATATTTTGGTCTATTCGAGGACAGAGGAAGAACACAAGGAACATTTAAGGGTAGCGATGGAGGTGTTGAGAAAACACCAATTGAAAGCAAAGTTTTCTAAGTGTCACTTCTGGAAGAGGGAAGTGAGGTTCTTGGGCCATGTTGTATCAGAGAATGGTATTGCCGTGGACCCAGCGAAGGTGGCTACGGTACAAGATTGGCCTACGCCCAAGAACGCAACAGATGTAAGAAGTTTCTTGGGATTAGCGGGATATTATCGTAAGTTTATCCAAGGTTTCTCCAAGATAGCAGCATCATTGACCCAGTTGACCAAGAAAAATCAAGCTTTTGTCTGGGATGAAAGGTGCGAGAATGCATTCAGAAGTCTAAAGGACAAGTTGACAAGCGCACCAGTGTTAGTCATTCCTAAGGGGGATGAAGAGATGACGGTATACACGGATGCCTGTGGTACCGGACTGGGTGCTGTATTGATGCAAGGCGGTAGGGTTGTAGCTTATGCAAGTCGGCAATTGAAACCGCACGAGAGGAGATACCCTACCCATGATTTAGAATTGGCAGCAATCGTGTTCGCGTTAAAGATGTGGAGACACTATCTCTTGGGAGAAAGGTTTGAGCTGTTTACAGATCATAAGTCGTTAAAGTATCTATTCTCCCAGAAGGATTTAAATCTCCGTCAGCAGAGATGGTTAGAGTTCTTAGCTTCCTATGATTTTGACATCGCATACACACCAGGAAAGGGCAATGCGGTGGCTGATGCATTGAGTAGAAGACATGCCAGCTTAGGGGCTATGTTCCTTGAATGGAAGCAACTGGAGTTTATCGCGGGGTTTGATTTCAGACCAAAGTGCGAATTGGATCCAGAAATGTTAGCAAGTTTGACGATCAGACCCACTTTGATTGAGCGGATCGGCTCTAGTCAGAGGGACGATCCTAACCTATTGGAAATCATCTCCAAGTTAGAGATGGGAATCGATGAGGAGATGAACAAGTATGGGCTTGATCGAGATAGATGGCTTAGAAAGAATGGAAAGCTTGTTGTACCCAATGTCAATGGATTGAGGGATGAAGTGCTTAGAGAATGTCATCACTCAAAGCTGACTATACACCCCGGTGGTAATAAGATGTATAGAGATATGAAGCAGACCTACTACTGGGAAGGGATGAAAAGAGACGTTGGGAAGTTTATATCCAAGTGCATGAATTGCCAGCTAGTTAAAGCCGAGCAAAAGAAGCCTAGTGGGTTGTTACAGCCCTTAGAAATTCCCGAATGGAAATGGGAGCAAGTCTCGATGGATTTCATCGATGGATTACCAAGGACTAGATCGGGATATGATAGCATTTGGGTAATTGTGGATCGACTAACTAAAAGTGCAAGGTTTATACCAGTCAAATCGACCAGAACGGCAACTAAGTTAGCAGAATTGTATATGAAGTGGATAGTGAGATTTCATGGAGTACCTAAAAGCATTGTGAGCGACCGAGACCCGTTGTTCACTAGTGGGTTTTGGAGGAGCTTGCAAGAGGCGCTAGGGTCAGAGTTACATCTCAGTACCGCATATCATCCTCAGACCGACGGTCAGACGGAGAGGGTGAACCGCATTTTGGAAGATCTCTTGAGAGCATGTATATTGGATTTTGGAGGATCATGGGATGACCATTTGCATCTAGTAGAGTTTGCATATAATAATAGCTACCAATCCAGTATCGGTATGGCTCCGTTTGAAGCTTTGTACGGAAGGCCGTGTAACTCACCATCATGTTGGATAGAGACTGGCGAGAAGTTTATGCTTGGACCAGATGTGGTGAGGGAAACTTCAGATAAGATCAAGATCATTCAGCAACGAATGAAGGCAGCCCAAGATAGGCAGAAGAGTTATGCTGATAAGAGGCGAAGAGACTTAAAGTTCTCAGTTGGTGACTTGGTATTTGTCAAGATTTCCCCGTTGAAGAGTGTAATACGATTTGGCAGGAGAGGCAAGTTGGCACCAAGGTTTGTTGGCCCATTCCCTGTTCTTGAACTAGTCGGGAATTTGGCATATAGGATTGACTTACCAGAGAAGATGGCGGGAGTTCATAACGTATTTCATGTTTCCCAACTAAGGAAGTTCGTTCACGACTCAGATATGACTATTCCACCTGATCAGTTAGAGGACTTCGAAGTAGAACCCGAGGCGGTTGGGAACCGCAAGCCGGCCCATATTGTCGAGTACGACATGAAACAACTTCGAAGGAAGGCGGTGAAGCTAGTCAAGGTACAGTGGAGCGAGGACGAGAGTGATTGTACTTGGGAAACAGAGGAGGACATAAGGAAGAAGTATCCAGAACTCTTTGTCTGGTAAGATTTTGACTTCGATTTAGTTTTTCCGCATGCTAGGATAGACTTGTTTGCTTGTTTTGCATGTTTGATTGTTATATGTGGTTGTTAGGCATGCGGGATCCTTTGTATGTTTTGGGTTAAGTAATTTCGGGGACGAAATTTCTTAAGGGGGGGAGAGTGTAACGACCCGCGTTCTACGCATCATAGGATCGTAGGATATTTCTTTCTTTCACATACGAAGTCGTATGGTCATGTAACTTTGGGAGACGACTATTGGGGTCATTTCCCATGTTCATGATTTTTCCCGATTTTTAAATGACCATTTTACCCCTAGTTAGCACTGTTTTGGCCATAACTTTTGACTGGAAAGGAATTTTGACCTGAAACCACTTCCATTGGCTTTGAATGATAGTTTCTCTTTCCGTAGAGTGGTCACATTAGCCAAACGGACTTACCGTTTGGGAGATATGGCTGAAACAAGTTTCAGATGGTGAAAAACAGCTTAGTTGGGCTTAACCGGGTGATTAGCAGCTAGGCCCAAGGGGAATTCCGGGTTTAGGGGTATAGGAGGTCTGATTAGGGTTAGGTTATCACTTTCATTTCAGTTTTGAGCAGCCACAAACCTCCTAGAGATCCTAGTAATGGCTTCCTACATCTAAAACACCCCAAATCACTCTCTAATTGAAGAGTAGGCTTAGCAACACCAAATTAAGGAGAAAAAGCACCAAAGCAAGGTTGGAACTGCTGTTAGACATCAGTATTCGCCCCAAATCAGAGGAGTTTCAGTTCTGAGAATTTCATTTGTGGCCAAGGTGAGTGATAGCATCATTTTGACACTAATTACGGTTAATTAAGGGTAATTAGTAAGGATTAGCGAATTTATACGTAAATAAATTCTGGAAAAATTCTTAAAATTTTAAAATAATGTTTTAAGGCTCTGTTAGAAATTTGGGTTAATTTCGATGTGTTTTGCTAATCGTATGCTTAAACATGATTAGGAGGAATTATAAGAAAATGTGAGGTTTTGGCCACTTTTGATCCATTTTGATTCATTCAAATTGTTGTTTGTTGTTTGTGGTTGCTATTACATGTTACTATGACTCTATGGTATGTTTCATGATTGATTAGAATAGTTAAATTGCTCGAAAACGTCGTCGAATGGCGTAGAAAGCTTGCTGGAAAGTTGCAGAAGTGTGCAGGCTCCGAACCGGTTCGGATCGGAGAAAGGGGGCGGATCGGACTAGGGAACTGACCAAGGGAATCCGAACTGGATGAGGACTTGCCACTGGAAGAAGTTTGGCAGGAAGGAAGGCCATTGTTTAGAGTTGGAGTTGGACAGAAGATCGGATCGGAGCGATGGAGCGGATCGGATCGGAGTTAGCTAGGGAGCAGAGCGGATCGGATCGGAAGAGTGATTGGAGGCCAGATCGGATCGACTTGGAGATGCAGGGCTCGGATCGGAAGCAAAGAAGAAATAAGCTAGGGATTGGAGCGCTGGAGGGAAGGACACCCGACCCGACCTGGAGGAGGACCCCGACCCGACCCGGAGCGAAGTGCCCGACCCGAAAAGACAAGGAGAAGGACTCGAACCGAGCATGGGTGACCGAACCGAACCGAGCATGGGTGACCGAACCGAACCGAGCATGAGTGACTGAACCGAACCGTATTCTAGAGCTGCTACTGCACGACAACTTTTCTGAAGACCCACTCCAATTCGACCAAACCCGAGATGCAAAGGAAGTCCAAATGAGAAGTTAGAGCTCAAGATTTAGATGGGAATCAACGAGCTCGCTTCATGGTTGGGCTTTGCTGCGGGACGCGTGCTAAGGAGTTATCGACACCTATAGCTTTGGACCACTATGGTAGGAGGTATGAAGGCGGATTCAGGGCCATTATGGCATTGGTAGAACCAAGGGCTATGACCAATGAAGTGGGTCATTGAAATGTTTGGTCATGACTCCAAGTGTTTGGCTTGGTCACAGCAGGGTTTCTACAAGTCGGGATTCGTCGTTGCCTCAGTTTGTCTAGTGTTCCAAAGTGGTAGATGTCGTACGCTTTACGCACTGAGTGAGAGATGCGAGGATGGTTGCTATGGATGATTTGTTTGCTATCATTTTGACATGCACACCCCACCCCCGTATTCTTACACTATTTATTATGGCACCTTGGAGTATTGTACGGTATGTGGTACTAACTCTTTGGTTGCAGGTCCAGGTTCAGGTATGGTTTAGTATACCTGTTATTATTCTGTTTAGATGCTTATCGCTCATACCAGGCTTTATGTCTGACCCAGAGTTTTATGTCTCTT
This sequence comes from Allium sativum, assembly GCA_030737875.1. NCBI lineage: Eukaryota > Viridiplantae > Streptophyta > Magnoliopsida > Asparagales > Amaryllidaceae > Allium > Allium sativum. The sequence goes on from JASFAX010003901.1 coordinate 24,564, forward strand.
CTTATTACTCTGGGTGCTCACACGAGCAGACTAGAGACAGGTTAGCTGGTGATGCACGGGTAGATGATCCGGAGACGAGCAGGAGGCTTCCACGTACTATATACATAATATTCTCCCTGTGTTGTTGAAGATCACTGCTTGGGCATTGTTGGTGTATCTTCTATTTTAGCTTTCTTTTGTTTAGAGACAGTAAATTTGGAAAGTTGTAATAAGCTGTATTTGGATTTCCGCTGCTTTGAGATTGATGTTGGTTTTAGTTATCAGCTTATGCACTGTCTCGCCTGTTTTATGTCAAGTATGTTATTATTATATTTTATTCCATGCGCTGTCAGACATTCTACAGGTTCTTTGATTAGTTCATTCCCTTCTTTCCTTTCTTCTGACGACCGTCTTGTGCTAGTCGGGCATGTGTACAGCGCACTTTTGGAGGAAATGCAGGCTGGTGCGAAGCGGGCTGTCACAATTTCTATGAACAATATCATATCGAGAAGAAATATACTGCAGTCGCACATCCATAATCCAATTGGAAAGTTGAAGCCGTCAACAAGATTATCAAGTCTATCAACAAGATTATCAAGTCCATCGTTCAGCGTCTTTTGATTCCCTTGACATTCTCTTTCCTTTAGTCAATGCCTCGGGTTCATCACCACGTAGAAATCGGGTTATCAAAGCTTCTTCGTCCACAGGATGTCCCTTCGCAGCCTCAACCTCTTACCTCATAAACACTTCCTAAGCATCGGCTAATATATGTTGGTAGTTGTCCATCCAAGACAAATCTCTATGACAAAGGACTCGAGCGAAGAACACCAATATATTGTCACCATACCTATTAGGCATCTCTTCTGTCTTCGTTGCATGATCGTCATTGATCGTTTGGATCTCAACATCATGTTGGAGTCGAGAGTTGCTAGCATTCCCTAACACAGCCTCAAAATTTTACTCGTCCTGTTTTCTAGCCACCTCTGCAGAAGCGAGTTGGGCTTTGAGGCTCTGCACCTCTCGATCCAAACGCTCCCTATCATTCATCAAGACCTCATTTTCAGTTTTGAGAGATGCACACTCCTGATCCATTGATTTTACCGAGTCTCTAAATCTTTAATGGTTTTCCAGTATTTATTTTTAAGAATAGCTACTTGAGCCTCACACTCTCCATTTCTTTTTTCCCTATCTCGAGAGCCTTCTTGTCAGAATCTCTCTCCAACCACATACGTTCATTTTTTTCTCCATACTCCAGCAATTTTTCATATGCGGCTTGCGCGTGTGTACACGGCCTCGTACCGGGATATAGCAAAGTCAACAATGAAAATGACCTGTTCACGAACTCTCGGTGGAAACAGTTGAAGATCAGGGGTGAATTTGATTCCAGTAAAATAAAGGAAAGGGAAATGCTCCTCTATTTTTCTAATCCGATCGGTAGGATTACTCTCTTGAGCTGAAGAGATTGATATTTGGAGGCTTTTCCCAGGATGTCTAGAGGGAGGTGTAAGGCCCTGACCATGAATACCAGCTGACACTGTCTTTGGAAGAGGGTCGTTCAGAGGTTTGGATTGGGGGAGAGCAATCTGTGAATGTTCACTGGTTGTCTTGTCGCCATCTCTGGGAGTTTTTCCCCAAGAACGAGATGAAGACCGGCGCTTAGGAGTCTCATGCTCATTTTCTTTTTCTTGGGACTTGTCCTTCTCTGTCCCCTTCTCCTTTTTGTCCCTCTTGCATTTTTCCTGGTCTTCCCTCTTTTGTTTCTCTCATTTTTTTCTCTCCTAATCTTCTCTTTCTATCTATTTTATTTCTCTCTCCTTTCTCTCTTTTTCCTTTTTTCGCATGGTCGTCATCTCCATGTCCACTATCCTGTCCACCTTGTTGTAAGGCCAGTCCAATGGGTCCACCTTTCTTCAACAGAAGGCTGAGGTTATCGTGGTAAAACCCGATCTTCATAGTGCATGCATCACAACAAAGCCTATTTAAAGTACGATACTTTAGGTTTCTTATTATATAAAAGTTCATATGGTGTTTTATGAGTTAAGGGTCATATTAAAAGCCTATTTAATATATAACAAGCTGTTGCAACTGCCTCAACCCAAAAATTTCTTGGTAAGTTACTACGTGGTAACATAATTCTCGCACACTCTTAATTGACCTATTTTTACGTTCAATTACTCCGTTTTGTTGAGGGGTTCTTGGAAAAGAAAAATTATGAGTTATCCCCTTTTTATTACAAAAATTATCAAATTTTTTATTTTGAACTCTCCACCGTGATCAATACGTAACATTTTAATTTTTAAAGATAATAAATTTTGAATTATTTTAGTAAAGGTTTTAAATTAATCAAAAGCATCACTTTTATTTTTATGAAACAGTGTCCAAGTGAATCTAGTGAAATCACCAATTATTACATAAACATATCTATTGTGATTTATCGATTGAGTTTGGGATGGACCGAATAGATTCATGTGAATTAATTCTAATGGTTTTGAGGTTGTAATTACTTATTTTGATGTAAATGAACTTCTGTTCAATTTTGCAAATTGACAAGAATCACATAAATTATTTACTTTAAATTTCATTTTAAGTAAACCTTTAATTGATTCTAACTTTGAGATTCTAGAAATATGTTTAAAATTTATATGGCCAAATCTCTTATGCCAAATCCAATGGTCACTTGTATTGGTCATAAGGCATAAGCTATCGTTAGAAATCTTCATACTTACTATATAGATATTTTTCCTTCTATCTCCTTTGAATATTATTTTTGAATTTTTATCTTATATAAAGCATTTGTCTTTTTCAAAATTGATTTTATAGCCTTTATCACATAGTTGACTTATACTTGGTAAGTTATGTTTTAAAGTCCTAAGTAATAAAACATCAGAAATAGTAGGAGTTTCAGAATTACCAACATTGCCGATGGCAACCACATAAATTATCACCGAAACTGACCATTTCTCTGTCTTGGTATACTAGAACATTTAGTAATTTTGGATTTCCCTTCATTTGTCTTGAAAAGCCACTATCCAATATCCATTTGCTCTTTTTGATTTCCACCATTTGACCATCAAAATTTGAATTTTCAACAGCCATGTAACACACCTTTTCCCTCATAGAACAACAATTCAGTAGATAACTTGATTTTCAATATAATATTATACAAACTCATCTAATACTGATGTAATACATGAATTTAAACTAGTGTTATAAATCATTTCAAAATTTTCCATTTAATATTTCCAAAATTCAAATGATTAAATTTTGAAAACCTATGCTCTGATACCAATTATTAGGGATGAGAATCAAGTATCTTAAGGCAAAACTAACACTAGAGAGGAGGTGAATAGTGTTTTAAAGATTTTGTAGAAATCTTAACCAATTAACAATTACTCAAACTACTATATGAATCACAGAATGAATATCACAATAGAAACAATCACAGATGAAGATATAAACAAAAGTAAAATGAAAAAAAGTAAAGAACACATCGGATTTTTATACTGGTTCGGATTGTTCCCATCTCCAGTCCTGCACAACGCTGAATTGCGTTGAGTTTTATTAATATCGGTATCCAATTACAACACCTTTGATTTCACGGCTACAAGGTTAACACCACTCCTTTTCCTTAATTTACTGGCTACAAGGAACACACCCTATCATTTTCCTTGATTTACGGGCTATAAGGAACACACCCTCACGGTTTTTAATTACAATTGCCCTAAAACTTTTGAGTAGCACTTCCAAAAAGAGAGTATTTGATAGAGATTGAAAATAGAAGAAGAATGATATAATTTTTATTGAAATTGGCAGAGTATAAGTGTAGATTCTTAGAAATTTAAGAAGAATAATGGTGGTATGTTTAGTAAGGAATAAGGAGATTAAAAAATTCGAAACTGAGGCCTTTATATAGTGTTCCAATAGACACAACCGTTTCTAAAACATTTTGAAATGAAAAAACACAACTTTCAAATTTGAACAAAATGTGGCGGTTATATGTCGACATGTACATATGTGTATGTCAACATATACTATATATATTTAAATTTTAAATCATTTTTAAAGTATTTAAACCAATATATACATTCTGGAAATTCACGAGATAAAACTAGTTGTTTAAAATATAATATTTCAAGTATGAAAACATAGTAAAATATAATTTAAAAGCTATATATATATGATATAAAACTATATAATATAATTATAAGCATTTATAAATATAAAACTTTATAATATATATAAACCTAAGCAACTTAGGAATTATATATGTTTGAAATCATAAATCCTTAAAAAATCAATGTTGAGAAGAATTTGAAATCAATTTTGAAAATAGTTTTAAAATAAATTTGAAAAGAAATAATTTGCAAAAAGTGTTTGAGTGCTATTCAGAGCTTTTACAAACTAGCTAGACTTTATTACTCTAATAATCTTGTACTCATGATATCTTGGTATCTTGATACTCATGTGTCTTGATTCTCCTTTTTTTTTTAGGAAGACGGGTGTGTAGTGTGAAACTACACAGCCGATTACGAGTTAATATGATAGTAGAATATATAAGCTGGCCAACAAAGCCTGACCAGTAGCCAAAAGAGACATAAGTTCAGACCAAGCAAGTCTTTAGATAAGTACCAGAGCATACGCAACTACATATACAATAGCTAGCCAAATATAAAACAGTACACAACCAAAATACTGTAGTCAAGATAGAACTAGTATAGAGCAGGAGTGAACACCATCGAGCTTAACGTGGGAAGAGGGTGCTGCTAACTTGGAACCCTGGAGATTGCGGCATTGGGAGAGAGAGTCTGAAACGAGCACGCCTCGCTAATCCTGTCCATGAATCCAAAAGATGGAGAATATGATAACAAGTTCCCATCAATCGCTTAGCCGGTCTGCCAAAGGTAATAGCGTTGCGTTCCAACCAAACACACCATGAAAAAATAGCCAATATGGAGTCTAAAAGAGGGTCAGGGGGATTATATTGCCAATAATAAAAGAAAGAGCTGATGGAGGGGATTGAGCCCAGGATAAAGGAACAGATAGCAGCCCAAACTGCATAAGAGAAATCGCATTCGAAAAATAAATGAGAAATTGTTTCATTACACTGATTACAGAGCACACAACAGGGATCGACATTGATATTGAAGCGACGCAGTCTGACATTGGTGTTAATGCGATTATGAATAAGGAGCCATTGAAAGAAGATAACTCTCGGAGGCAAGCGGCATTTCCAGATACGAGGGAAGGAGAACCATCTCCCAGGATGAACAAGGAATCTATAACATGATGCAACAGAGAAGGATTTGGATGGACCTAAAGCCCAATAAATTGTGTCTTGCTCATTAGAAAGATGTGTGGAGTTAAGAATTTGATCAATAGAAAAAATCTCGTGAAGAGACTCAAGTCCCAAGAATGATGACGGAAATCAGCCCAATGGGCCTAGCTCATGAGCCATAGCAACAGTTAGAGGACTAAGGTGATTGATGCCAGGTTAGGGTAACGAGAGCAGAAGGGGATCTGACCATTCCAAATATCGAGCCAAAAGAGGCAGGATTCACCATTACCTACCTCTGCATGGAAAAGCGATTTGATTCTTGTAATTGTGGAGAGTACTCCTTTCCAAAATGGCGAGGGCTTATCATCTGGTCTGAAATGAAGGATGAGAGAGGGATTAGAATTGTACAAGCGAGATAAGATCCATTTTTTCCAGATAAATTGTCCAGGCGAGAGAGCTCTCCAGAGCCATTTGGTTAACAAAGCCTGATTAAAGGAGGAAAGATCAAGAATACCAAGGCCACCATGAAAAGTTGGGAGGCAGACAGTTTGCCAATTGATGAGATTTTTCAGCTTATTACCATTCCAGAGAAAAGAACGTCGGATTGAATCAATTTTGTCGATAACCCAAATTGGGAGTTTGTGGATTGACATCCAGTATGTTGGCATTGATGAGAGAACATGTTTCACAAGTATAAGGCGACCAGCAGATGATAGAGAGTTTGCTTTCCAACATGACAGTCTGTGTTCGATCTTAGAGATGAGGGGTTGCCAGTCAGCTTTGTGAAGTTTGGTAGGTCGAAGCTTATTAGGGAGTTGATATGATGTTGAAGCCTGGAGGAGAGGATTTTAGTGATGATTTTGAAGGTTGTATTAAGTAGGCTGTGGGTCTGAAAGAAGGGATTGTGTTTGCACCAGGTGATTTTGGAATAAGAATAATATTGGCGTAATTTAATTTAGCAATTGATGAGGGATTAGAATGGAATTCTTCACACATTGCTATGATGTCAAATTTTAGGATGGGCCAAAAATGCTTAAAGAATGCTAGGCCAAAGCCATCAGGCCCAGGAGCCTTGTCATCTGGCATATCCTTAAGTGTATTCCAGATTTCTTCCTCTGAGAAAGGATAATCAATATCAATGGAAGTAGGATTTGGGTAGAGACAATGCCAATCAATTTCTGGGGAAGGAGGGGGAGATGAACCAAGGAGGTTACGGTAAAATGAAGTAAACTGACTGCAAATATCTTTGGGGTCTGAGAATGAGATATTGTCATGCATGATTTCAGAAATGAAAGAAGAGCGTCGGTGGCAATTTGCAATTCTATGAAAATAGGCAGTGTTTTTGTCTCCTTCCTTAATCCAAAAAGATTTCGATCTTTGTTTCCAGCCTATATCCTCTTGTTTAATCAGCCTCTCAAGCTCAAGTTCATACAGTTTTAAATTCTGGCGTTCAGCTTCAGTAAGTGGACGTATTTCCTCAATGATGTTAAGGTTAAGGATGGAATCTTGCACGGAAGAAATGCGAGTTTTCAAAGAATTCCAGACATTTTTAGCCCATGGGCGTAACAGTTTGCGGAGTGACCGTAGCTTACAAACAATATTGTCTATAGCAGATGAATGGGATGGCAATTGACTCCAAATTGATATGATGAAGTTGTCAAATGAAGGTTCAAGCAACCATAAACGTTCAAATTTAAACGGTCTTTTAGCAAGAGTATTTGTGCATGATCTTGATTCTCCTTTGAAATTTTTGAATCTCATAAACTGTACAGTCTTCTATTTCCTGCATATAAATCGTGTATATACATACATACATATATTTTCTGGATAAACGTATTAGTATATATATTTATAATCAATAATGATAATGATTGAAACAAGGTTGTTGTCATCAAAATTCTTCTCCCACATTTTGTCAAATAAGTTGGGAAGACTGTCCGGACTTAGTATATCTGCTTTGTATCCATATCTCCTTGGATAGATCAAGTTTTAGTAATTCAAATTCACTGTATCCATATAAACTCAAAAAAATATGTAAAAAGTAACCATACATATGTATATAAAATATTTACATGTTATAAAGAAGAAGAAACTATTGTTAAAAATGTTAGGGATGAGAGTTATGGATCTTAAGGCAAAACTAACACTAGAGGGAGTTGAATAGTGTTTTGAAGAGATTATGGAAAACTTAAACAATTAATGATTACTTAGACAGCTGTATGAATCACATAATGAATATCACAGCAGAAACAATCACATATGAAAATATAAAAAGAAATAAAATATAGAAAAGGAAATAACACATCGAATTTTATAATAATTCAGATTACTCCTATGTCAAGTCCATGCAACACTGGATTGCACATACAACACCCTTGATTTCACGGCTACAAGGTTAACACCAATTCCACACCCTTGATTTCACGGCTACAAGGTTCACACCAATTCATAACCCTTGATTTCACAGCTACAAGGTTCACACTGCTCCCTTACCTTGATTTATAGACTACATGGAACACACCCTTTCCTTAACAATTACAAACAACCCTAGAACCCTTGAATAGCACTTCCAAACAGAGAGTATTTGATAGAGATTGAGAAGAGAAAGAGAATGATATAATTTTTGTTGAAAACAACAGAGTATAAGTGTAGAAATCAAGAAATTAAGATAGAATAATGGTGGTAAGAGTAAGAATAAAGAAGATAAGATGATTAAAAATTCGAAAATGACCTCTTTATATAGAGTTTCAATGGTTGCAACGGCTCTGAAACATAAGAATGAAAAAGACGCTTCTTTTGAAAATTAAAATTGTAACCGTAATATGTCAACATGTCATTATGTGTATGTCGACATATATGTCATTTTTCAAATTTTAAATCATGTTTAAACTATTTCAATCAATATATCTATATATATCCTATAAATTCTTGAATCAAAAATAGTTGTTTAAAATACATTTTCTAAAGTACAAAAACATACTTATCATATGATATAAAACTATATATATATATATATATATGAATTGTATATAACTATATTATAATTATAATCATATATATATGTAAATATAAAACTTTATACATATATGAACAATACAAACATATATATATATATATATATATATATATATATATATATATATTTGGAAACATAAGTAAAATTAATTTGAAATCATTTTAGAAAGGAGTTTGAAAATAAGATGATTTTGAAAACAGAATTTGAAAGTGCTAACCGGAATCTTACATATTAACTAGATTCTATTATTTTGATATTATTGAACTCTTGAAATCTTGATATCTTAATTCTCATGAGTCTTGAATCTTGTATCTTTAAAGTCTTGAATCTCTTAAACTGTACAGTCTTCTATATCTCTTGTATATAATTCCTGCATATATATCTATATATATTCTGGATAAAGATGTTAGTATATATTTTATAATCAATAATGTTAGTAATTGAAACAAGGTTGTTGTCATCATAGTTAAATTCTCCAACAAGAAATTGTCCCAACCCCGGTTATTTAGGAGATATTTAAGGAGTTATTCACGACAACGGTCAATGATGCTGGTGTTTAAAGCCAAAATATTGATGACACTTTTACCTTGAATTTTAGCTTTAAATTATTAACGTGATTTTATACCTTTTTAAGAAGTTCTTTGTAAAATTTACTTTTATCCAAACAATAGCCAGGATTAGCAATTCAATTGATGCCATAGAGCAAATGTTGTTGTTACTAAACATTCTTTATTTTCTTTTAAATGAAAAACACAAACAAATGTTTGCAAAAAGGAAAATTTACACATATAGGCCAATTTTGTAAGGTTATCACAAATATATATCAATTTGGAAAGTATTTACGAATATAGAATAGTTTTGGCCATGTCAGCGATGATTAGACATAATCTATTTGGCGATTTTTGGGAAATTGCCTATCTAAAATTCGATAACCAATTTATGCACAAGATTCTTTAGAAGATTTTCGGAAAATCGCCAACTGACGATTTTTCAAAAATGGCATAAAAATTTGTAGTACTTAAGTCCACTTAGCATTTTCTCTCCTCTTATATACTTTTCAGTTTCCACTTTACCAAAAAAAAACCATTCTATTTCCGAACCCTAAAATGCAACTTTTAGTGGATATACTTTAAATTTTAGTCGGTTCTCTTAAATTGTATACAAATTTGTGTCAAGGTTGAACAAAGATTTTTGTTGCAAGGAGATGAAGTTATTTTAAATCCCCTTTTCTTTTTTCTATATTAAAGTCTGTATTACATATGTTTTCGCAATATGTTTGTATAACCTTTAATGAACTTAGTCATGGACGATTGGGAGATTGACGATGAAGCATTGGTGAAACATTATGATGAAGTCAAAGAGAGGATAGCCTTAGAGAAGGATAAACAAAGTGATGGTGTCAAACTCGTTACGGAGACTCAATTTGACCTGGTACTTCAACAAATTCAGCCAGAAGCGTCAATGTTAACTGCTCGTCTACACCAAGTTGTATCGAACCAGAGACCATGAAAAAAAATTAGTTTGAAGGAACTTTAGTTGAGCGTCTACATCTTGTTCCTATCGCTATTTTGAAAGGCCATTATCCACTTTGTCATTGTAGAGATGAGTGTATAGTTGTATGCAAAAACAAAAACAAAATGTTGGACATAGATCTTTCAGATGTATTTCGTATGAGGATCACAAAATATGCCCTAAAGAAGTTGAGTGTTGTAACTATTATAAATGGATTAATACTCTGATATGTGCTACAGGTCTGGAATACGCACTTGAATTGCAAGAATAAAGTAGACATTTGTCCAAGTTGGTTTGAGAATCGAGAATAAATACAAGATGTTGCGAGCTGATAAAAGACACACATAGAAAAGAATGCACCTTTAGTTGCATATTGTTTGGTCACATATTTACATATTAGTATACGTATGTTTATGTACGTTTGATTATGTATTAGTAGGAGCGAAGAAATATGCTATGCTCTTTTTTATGTTACACCCGAATGTTTGGCTAGTTTTTGAAATATCTGCTCTTAAGTTTATGCAGTCTGATGTATCCATTTTTTACTCCATGTTCATATTTTGAAGAATTAAATAACTATTTCTGAAACCATATAAGTGCAGCGTAGAATTGGTGAAAACATAGACAGTCTGGTATGTTACAAGCTATTTCTGTTGGCTTTAGGCGATTTTCGAAAAATAGCCAATGTGGAAAGCCTGTAACATAATAGGCTACACCCCCCTCTCTCCCTCATAACTAAAACATTCTACCTCTTTCCAAAATGACACATTTTCGCCCTCTTACTTCCAAAACCTAAAATTTGCTAAAGTTTCACATTTTTCATTAAATTAAACTCAAATCAGGACTATGGCAAGCATATCCGATATTGAAGAGGATATAGGTATTTATTTATGTCATATCGACTTGTTGTTACAAATATGGGTTTGTGTAAATTTCTTCATGTTGTAACAATTCCTATCAAAATATATTATTTCTTCTTGTGTTATAGCTTCATGTTGATGAAATAAGCAATAGATGGGCTTTGCATGAAATATGCATGTCATGAAAATTTTGGGGTTTCGCATATGTATTTGACCAAAATTTTGGGTTTTGCATGAAATATGTAGATGGAGCCAGGCCCGATAAATGAAAGTCTTTTGTATCTTCGACAGCACCATTGGACTTTCAACGAATGATGAATGATTGTAAATTTTAACTTAGAATTTGTTTGTTTAATGTTCAATAAAATTATCATTGTTGTAATCTATGTTAATTGTTAAACAGTGCGAAGATTCAGACTATACCATTTACCAATGAAATTCCTACAAAAAAGTTACTTCGCAAAATCCAAGAGTTTTGGAAGAGATTAGGAGAGTTGACTTTATGCCCTTGTTTAGATTAGGCTAATGTAGTCCGATCACCATCCCATTGTCGCACTTATAAGCAGATGGAGGTCCGAGAGCTCTACTTTGCACTTTAAACTCGAAGAGAAGATTTTGTACTATCGCTAGATATCTGTGGACTGCTAGAGTTCCACTCATCTACATGACGCAGCTTCCAGCATTTTGTACCTTCATTAGATGTCTATGGACTGCTAGTGTTTCGCTCATCTGCATGATACAGACTGCATATCATTTACTCGATCAGATTAAGAGGCAGTTTGGTATGGAGTAGCATATACCGGAGAATGCGCTCGTATTCGATTCATATTACAGTGCGGAGGACTATCCACTTTATATTGAGCATTGGAATCATAGGCATACATTCACTCAGATAAAGCGGGAGCCCGCTATATTTGTTTTGGATTATATGAGGTAGTATTGGAATACCACCTATAGATATGTTCTCAGAGTGCCAATGAAGGCAGTTAATAGGAATCTATACACCTGTGCAGTTAAAGCGTTTAGCGGACTCAATGCGGCGGGGGTCCAAAAAGTCATAGCAGGGATAAAGTGAGGAAATAGCAAGATATAGCGGACAACTATAAAATAACACATATAACTAATTCTTAATGTTTCTATGAATATATAAACGATAAATAAATGAAAAATTAACACTCAATTTAACTATATTCAATACATTATTCATTATAAATAAAAACATGTGCAAATATCTATAAATAAACGTAAACTATTGTTTAACTTTGCTAAACGTAATAGAATATTAGAGTATTTTTATTTCTAAAAATATATATTAAAAAAATCTAGTTAAAAAAACTAATATAATAACTTTTATAATGTATAAATATCATTTTAATTAATTTCTTTCATCAAATATATAGCGGAAATAACGTAATATAGCGGAAATAACGGGATTTATCGGGAATAACGGAATGTAGCGGGGCTTAAAGCGAAGAGGCTATATTGCAGGATATTTGGGAAAAGCGTAGCGGTAGTAATCCGCTACAGGATATAGCGGGGTTAAAGCGAGGTAATAGAGGGGCATAAACTGCACAGCTATACACCCCTCATGTGTCACTTGAGAGAAATGTTGTGAGTGTCATGCATACTATCATTTAGACTAAAAAGCAATACATTTGTGTCATGGCTGCTTACAAAAATTTCTACAGACCGATGGGGTATATAAGGCTTTGGAGACTACGAAGGAGCTTGAAAGGCATTAAATGGATGATGAGTCAAAGGGGAAGTACTTGAACATAAAGAATGTTCTTCGAGCAGTTCTTGGGCGAAACAAACTCGATTGACCAAAACCTTCAAGTCCTCTCCATCCACCTACGCCTTTTTTACTATTACATTACACGCCGAAATGGTGGTTCTTCTTCATAAGGTGAGAGCGCATCATCAAAAGGTGTTGGTGTTTTGTCACATGAAGAATATATGCCCGGTCTGTCTCATTCACCACCTACTTTGGAGCCCACCACCGACGTTGAAGAAGCGGTCCTTCCACAAAAATGTCGCAAGGAGAATACCATGAAGTATCAAACTTAAGAAGATGACTTTCTCATTAATGTGAACTTATTATTTGGCGACTATTATGAACCTACTGTTAGCTAGTTATTGTTGTAGTTCTCAAAGACTGTTGATGGTACTAATTAGTCAATGTTGTTGCTTATGAACATTTAATTTTGTGATATGGATGTGTTGTTTAATGATATGTATTTGTGGTGTTTTATTCATATAAACGTTTCAACTATTTTATGTATTCGCCGTGTTTTTGGCAAACTTGGTGAAAATGATTCAGGAGGTTGTTGTTCTATATAGATACCGGTGAAGGTCGAATTAGCGACTTTTCAAAAACCATCAGTGTGCGATTTATAGAAAATCGCCTAAGGGACATTTTCCAAAAGTCGAACACTAGCGATTTTCGAAAATTGCATACTAAAACTAGCACTCGGCACCAAACAAAACAGCAAGCCTCTGTAATATTACAACAGGTTAAATGAATAAAAATACAATGCATACGTATCATAGGCGATTTTCCAAAAGTCGCACACTGGCGATTTTCGAAAAATCGCACACCAAAACTAGCACTTGGCACCAAACAAAATTGCAAGCCTCTGTAACATTTTAACAAGTTAAATGAATAAAAATACAACGCATGCATATGATCAAGCAGCAACAATATAAACCAATTAATACCATCATTTAAACAACATAACGTACAACTATTACATATAGCAAGCTTGGTACTTAACAATTACAATTTTCAAAATTACACTATCGAAGTACATCGTTTTTGATCATACCCTAGCAAACCACATTGGGTGCACCTAATTAATTTCGATGACTGGCGCTTATCCATCACATTCTTAATCCTCGTGGATCGATGTCTTCTTGGTTGTTTTGTTATACGAGATGGTAATATTATTCGACCATCATATGGACTCCAATACATTTGTCATGCACCGAATGAAATTCGAGTTTATACGGACCTTTAGAACTCTCAACCAAGTAGTACTTTAAGGTGAAATCATGGTGTGCTTTATTCGCACCATTAGCCTGCACTGAACAAGCTGCCATTACATGAGTACATAGTAACCTTTGGAGCAGTGGAATGTCGCAAATGCACGAGCAACTATTTACCTTTGATTATTACTTTATATTCATCTCTAAAATAATGTATCATTTTTTCATTCTGTTGGGCAGATTCGTACAAGTCTACAATGGCAAGTTTAACTAGCCCTCTCCGCTATCTTAGCTTCCAACTTTGGAGTTAACTATGTTGTTAGTCCATTGGGATTTTTGATGTATCTTACAAAAATATTTAAATGAACGAATGAATGGCCATACCGCTAATGCCTTAATAGGAATTGATCGAGCTTCTTTACATACTCAGTAAAATTTTCCGATGAATTAATGGTTATCACATGAAAGGTACCTTTGTCATCATTGCATAATGTCCAATTTTCTTCTATATTTCCCAAACTTATCTTGATCTACTCGTGAGTGCAACGAGTTGTAGCTTTTATTTCTTCTCTTATTTTCACCTCTTCAACCACCTCTAAACTACAAGATGCCGAGTAAAATAATCCAATTAGTCGTTTATTCCTGAATCCAGCTGCTTGAAGGTTTGCTTATATATGCCTTACATGGTAATGTTGCTTGCATGGTTCTCTCCAATTTTCCTTCAAACAGTATGAATTCCTTTCATCTGATCTGATATAAATGTTATACATCGATCACGAACATTACGAATGAATTCACGCATACATGCAAAAATCCAACCCCAACTACCACATGACTCAAATTCAATAATTACATATGCTAAAGAAAAAGGGTAGTCATTTGCATTGATAGAATTAGCAACAAGATGTGTACCTTTGTATTTACCATACAAATATGTACCGCCAATACATAGGAACAGTCGATAGTGTAGAATACCAGTAATGCAAGGCTGACATGCCTAGAATGTATGATCAAATAATCCAGCATCGTTGTGTGTTACTTAACCTATATGGCCTGTATTGATTCTCTTTATCTCCTCAAAGTATTGAGGCAATATCGTATATGGTTCAGCCCAATCAGCATATATCAACCCTATCGCTTTGCTTAGTGCCGGCCAAACTTTCATGTAGCTAATGCGGATGAACAATTGACCCTACATAAACGCTTATATAGTACCAACTGAATTATCCAAGTCTTCTTTGATAAAGGACACAATCCTTGTCACGAGAAATTTTGGGGTATCTTCTCTATGATTCAAATTTACTATTTGGTTCACATAAATATGTTCACTACAATATTTCTAAATTTCCCACTATTTAGATTGTTATTTTATGAAAACTAGGATTCCCCACAGAAAGTTGCTATCCTTATTACATAGAGTTGTGTATTTTGTTTTACTCAATTTTATTGGTTTTTTCTAGATCACACGTAAAATGGCCATTCGGTTAATTGTTGCAGAAAATTTTCTTCCGTCTCAAGTACCATTATAACACCGAATCCATTCTGAACGCTAGCAACTGAAAACCTTTTCCTCGCAAACTTAAGGTTAGCAACATCTGATCTTGCCAACATTTTCTCGGTACAAACATCATCGTCTAAAGGTACTTCCATCTCTGGTTCATCACTATCAGCTTCAATACCTTATGCTGTAGGAAATTCATAATTCAATGGATCATTGTACACTTGCGTTCTATTCATCCTTGAGTCTTCAATATCAATCATAGTAGCAACAACTATGCTATCGATTAGAGGCACCAACTACCGAATCCACATCACCATCCATAAAAATGACATCATTTGCATCTTAAGAATGTTGTGATGTTTAGACATTTAATTATACAATAGTATCCATCATACATCTGTTACCAACATTACCACCAATTTAAAACAAACCAAAAACACAAATATCATATCTAACTTAATTATACATTCATACCTCTGACTCATAATATAAAGTTCTAATGGAGTAGGTTATATAAACTGTGACTGCTAATGACTTGACAATTTTGCATTGTTAGGCTCAGTAGTTTTGTGATGACCTCCCTGCATCTCCTACATTAATCCATTGTGTTAGGTCGATATGGGATGATAGTCAAGGTAGATAATAGTGAAATAGATACTGTCGTATAAATTACATCGCATAGATAACATATAATAATAAATATATAACAAGATATAGTAGTGAAGCATAATAGAACAGAAGATCTCATCTCCATAAAACCATGAAATCTCAGGTACAATACATCCCTGTATGAATATCTGAATACAATATGTCTCACTACATCCCTCAGAATCTTTCAACAAAACAGCGGAAAAGTAATACGATAATATAAATAATAAGTTGGCCTCCTGCCCGTCACCGTACAGCATCAGCGCCACTGTAATCTGCTACTCAGTGCACTCATCGATCACATCAATGAGTAACCTACGGTAATAAGAGGAGACATAAAACCTTGAATCAAAAAATAGTCTTAGTGAGCGATAAAATAACTATCAATAGTTACATATGGTAATATGATAATAGAAAGTTCAGGTCTCACCTGAGCCATCCCTGCAACCACAAAGTTAACACATAATAATCTCATTATAATATGCTAAAAACACACAGAATAGACACAAGTCAGAATAGGATTACCAATCCCGCTTCTCTTCAATGTCCTATAGTGATAGCCTACCGAGAAAAGTAGAAGAGGACATACACATGCAATCATAGCATCCATAACAAACAATAACCTAGTTGTCACTGACTATAGCTTTGAATGCATCGATATCGAATGACTGGTTGTAGCCATTCGTCAAGGGCTAATGGAAACCCCGGTTCTAATTAGACTGCCATACATCCCACATACATTTGCCTCCTCTAGACAACTAGATCAC